>VYZV01010121.1:17204-29632 GCA_013401275.1 Pandion haliaetus
GGATCATACCAGAGAACATCCCAACTATCCCATCCATTAGTTAAACAGACCCAAATGATCTTTCGGACCATGCGTTGTTTGCAGTCCACACAAAAAGGATATCCCAAAATCATTTTCTTGACAGTGCTTCAGCGTTTGTTTGGAGGAGGTTTCTATCTTTATACATACATATAAAAAACCCGTAGGAAATAATCCAATATTGTTTCTGAAGTTGCAAGTTAATATCAACCTCATAAATATATTATCTGATACTCCTCATTTCTTATGTATGGAACCATAGTGGTGTGAGTTTTCCAACACAGTAAAAGGGAGTCTGATACAGCACTGGGGATGTGAATTTGTGCCCAGATTCTGGTAACGATGCGGATGCTGTGCTGGAGTGCGGTTACACAAAAAGGCTATGGCTGTCTGCATGATTAATTCTCGTTACTGCTAAAGAGGTATTGGGAGGAGCATTCTGCACCACTGGGACATCTCTGTGTCCATGGAGAAGCTGGTATGAAATAGAAAAGTTCTGAGTTGTAATTTTTAGAAAGATTCCTATGTTGTTGTTATTATTATTATATCCCTATTTCTGGCATATTTTGCTCCCTATACCTACACGTGCATGCATGTTCCTTTTCTTAACAGCTTTTCTCTAGCTCGTTCATCAAAATGTATTGGTCCACACTCATTGTCCCTGCGAAATCCTGACACTGCAAATTCCAACCACGTTGACTCTGGCCTTTTCAGCTCTGCTCGTGCTCCAGCTTGTGGGAGAGCATCTCTTACCCCACTAGCTGCCTAGCTGGTTTCCTGCACTGCCAATGTGAATTCTTCCCTCCCATCTCAGGTCCCCGCAGCCCACGTGCCATGAATGCTTTTCTCATGGACCACTGGACCTTCCACCCTCTCCCCAGTCTGTTGACCGATTTCTCCAGCATATGCTACACAGGAAACACATCTCTCCCCCCACCTCTTTCTCTTTCTCTCCCTCTGATTTCCTAGGATGAGAAAATACAATCCTTCCCATGGTGCTGGTGCAGCCTAACCGTTTGTGTTGGCTCACAATCGCAAAGGGGAGAGGAGGGCATGGGCTGGAGGAGCAGGAGATCCCTGCCTAATCAGCCAGCCTGCCCCGTGCTCAGGGAATGGGGGGAGTTTCTTAACTGTACTCCGATTCAGACCCCTGTGGTGAGAAGAGGGACATTTCTGGGAGTTGAAGGATGGCATACAAAACTAGCAGTGGTCAAGTCTAACTAGAAAGCTTGTTTTTTTTGAAAATGTAAAAAAACCCACCCCATTTAACAGAAGCAGTCTTAAAGTATAGAAGCAAACCCACCACAGTTTCTGAAGGGCTGCACTGGACAGAATTGCATCCCATACGTTTCTGCTCTACCTGTGGGTCTTACTGTGGAAGGAAGATTGTGTTGTATATTTTAATGTTTTCCCATGCAATTTGGAATAACTTGAATATCCTTTTATAGTTCGGTAGAGAAAATAGTGATTTTATGTATCTGCAATTCTGTACTTTATACATGAATTATTGTGCTGTTACTTAAAATCGTTTGCAGTAAGATAATTCAGACTTCTCTTCAAGTCAAGCCTAAGAAAATATCTGTAAATTAGTGCTAATGGTCAGTGTGGCTGGAAGAGAAACTCTTTCATGTTTGGAATTGACTGTAAGATTGACTTTACTCCAATTTATTGCAAAGTCAATATTCAGCTTAAAAATTAAAAAGGTTAATAATTATTAGGTTTTCAGAGGAAAGTACTAGTGTTATGACCTGCCTAACATCATACAGCTACAAAAATGCTATAAAATGATTTTTTAAGCTTATATTTATAGTGAGTAGATGGCTTATTCCTTCATCTCACTACTTATGCATCCATGAACTGTTAATTAATACTTTTGCAGTAATTATAGAATATTTTTAATATACATTATTCTTCTGAATTTTAAAAGATCAGGAATTTTTTATTAATTTAAAAGGATAATAGGAATGACCCACACTTTCATCAACTCTTTAATAAAGAGGTGCTTTTTTAGATAACTTAAATTTTTACATTTTGATTGCAAGGAATAATAAAAAGTCCTTTTTTTCACACTTTTTTCCATTTACTCTTCTAAGCTGGGTCACCATTGTATCAAAAAAGGTCATTGTTCTCCATGAAAAGGTGAGTGATTGCCTGCGAGTATTGATACAAGAGGAACTTGCATCCTAACTCTTTTGACTCCTGGCATGCAATTTTCTTTATACAGAGGGCTGTGGTTTATAAGATAAATTTTAATTCCATTTAGTTTCTTCCTCTTTTCCACCACTTTGTTACATGCCTGGGAATGTTTAACCCAAATAATTAGATGTCTCTGTGCAATGGAGCTTCTCTCAGCACTCCTTGATATGTGGCTGCTGTGGAGCAGAGAAGAAACCAGAGTACCAATTGTTAGGTGAGCAACGCCGTGTGGAAAATTCAAACGTCAGGTTTGTAAGGAGAGATTATACCTTATAATTGACTGGCTGATACAGTTGGAAAAGACACATAAGCATTGGGCACTTCTAGCTGTTCCTTAGGTCTGAAGTAGAATTTGCAGCCTTCAAGCTTGACAGAAGTAGAGATCAGTTGCCTTGGAGTTCAATTGGTTAAGCTTGTTAGAAGAATTGAGAGGAAGAGAAGATTGCTACTTCTGGAGCAGGTAAATGGTATTAACAGGAGAGACATCAGAAGAGAACACAAGAGAAGTAAAAATCAACAGGCACAGAGAGTTCCTGCAGGACACCCATCACATGCGATGTGATCTCAGCCTTCAAAAGCAGTGGGTCAGCTCCCTGAAGGCAAGCGGTACGCTGCCAAGGAGATGCCTTCACTGGGAGTGGGGAGGTGGTAGAAAGGCACAGCAAACAGTGAAATGGGTTAGAAATAGGCTTTTTAACAATATTTACTAAGTTGTTGGCAGCAAATTTGAAAACCAGAGGAAACATCCCACGTGTCTACAAAGCTGGCTCTAGATGGTCCTTTTAATCTTTTTAAAACACAAGGGGTTTTTTGTGTGATGTAAAATGTCTTCATATAATCTGCATGTATATATAAGTAGTGTGCCTTGGCTTGTGCATGATGTGAAAAAGTATCTTTGGATTTCCTCACATTCCTATTTTTAATACAGTTTTTAATATTACCCCTCGTAGGTTTTTTTTTTTGTTTGTTTGAAAGCAAAAAGTAAACAAAGATAGCAGTGCATTTACTATACTTAAGACATCCAAGTAATGGCAAACCGAGTGGTTAGTTGTGGTGCACATAAAACTCTTTGTGTAAATAGCTTATTTTCCTGTGTCATAGCTAGATTGATTCACCGCAAGTTATGCATGTTCAGGAATTTTGTTAGGCTGCACAAATGTCAAAGCTGGAGGCACAGATGCTTGGTGAAAAGAACTGCTGGTCTGTTCCTGGTTAAACGTGCCTCTTGGACTTGAGTAGGTAATTTCTAGTAAGCAGTTTGTTTATAAATCTCTATTTGTGAGTTATTCACTCACATACAATACAAATCATGACCCAGTTCACAGAACTGAATAGGTTATGCAAATATTTCCACAGGTTGTTTGCATCTAAGTAATTGTACCAGCGTTCATGGCAGCACTCACCTGCTCACCTGTTCCACATTAATGTGTTTAAGGATACCCTTAATTTTGGCTGCCTTGCATTTGCTACAGCTGTTTGACCTTTTCTTTCTGTTGGCCCAATAGGAGAGGTGCTGAGCAGGCCATTCTCCCAGACTGCAGAGAGAAGGGAAGGTGAGCTGTGTTTGATCGGAGCAGGTCTTTTGCTTTTATGCTACATTCTTGGTTACCTCATTTTTTTTGCATAATATTGTTTTTGCTCTTTGGTTTGCTTCCAGAGCACCTACTAAAACACAACAAATAAGTGCAGCAAATCATAAGAAGGAAGTGAAATAGTCTACCACAGGCTACGTTTCATTTGGTGAGCTGAGAAATGCCTTGTGATCCCAGTCAACCTTTGCTTTTGATTCCATATTAAGGTTCAGAGATTTGATTCCCCTTTGTACCTCCTTTCTGTAGGAAAGAAAGTCATGTGTGAAGACTGGGACGTGTAACATGTTTTGACCATCTTCTTAATCTATGCAAGTGAGCAATGAAGGATTCTAAGATACACCACGATACGGTTCTGCTACTCAGTCTAGACACCATTACTTAGGCTGGAGGCAACAAAATTAAGGACACTGAATCATTTAAGATTGCCTTTTCACAGGGAAGCATATGGAATACAGTTAAGGCACACGCTTGCAGTATTCCTGCAAGTTCAGTTGTCTTCAAACCATTTTTCTTCCTTAAAATTATATATTTTTTAGTGTTAAGGGTTTGTGATAAGGGTTTACAGAGTATTTAGGCGTATGAGTGTTTTTCTGAGGTGGCATACAGGTTTTGCAAGCAAATTTGGGATGAGCAAAGTATTTTGTTTCTTTCCCAGAATGATACACTAAACATTGTCATCGTTTTGCCCTGATAAAATTCTGGGTGTTAGACTAGCTGCTCTCGTAGGCTACTATGTTACATTGAACAGAACAGATTCTTCAATTTACTAGTAGCTGCATTTAAAGAATTTGTTTTAAAAATTGCCATTTCTTAATTTTAAGTATTTCATAACATGGTCTGGTTGACACCTCTTTCTTTTAAATGTAATTGATGGATCACTTCTCTTAGAGGTTCTTATTTTATGTTTTGCCTGTTTGCTAGTGCAGTAGGTAGTGTAATTATAAATTGTTTTGAACCTCAGCTGTCAACTAGTAGTAACCTTTAAATCCCAGTTTATTGTGAAGACTTACCATAAGGTTGCTGTTGCAAAATTTGAGACTTGAGAGGGAGATGAACCGAGTATTTTAAGCAGAATTCAACATGTATGAAATGTAATGTTTTAGCACATCACGTGTTCAGAGTCATGTGATCCAAACTTAAAAAAAAAAAAACCAAAACCCACACCCAAACCTCAAAATATGAAGTCTAGAGGAAAAACTAGATATCAGCAGGTTTTGAAAATATCAGAATGTAACAGTATTACGTTTTATGGGTGGAGGCATACATCAGGTATGGAAGCTTTTGATAATATCTGTACCTATGATACTAAAGCACGGTTGTCTAGATTTTATTCTGGGGTGGGTAGGTGCTGCCATTTCTGTATTTCCTGAGTCGCTTCCTTCCCTCCCCATTTTGAAAATTGCTGAGGGGTTTTTATTTTGTATTGTTTGTGTTAAGGACAATAGGCCCAAGAATCTGGTCTACCAATGGATTTGGTAGCAGTATTCAAAAATATTGTGGTGGAGGGATGTGTGATAATATATATTAGGTGCAAAATACTTTACTGAAGGAAGAGTAGACTAGCATTAGATGGATGGCAATGTATCATTGCAGGTAGCTAAATACTGAGTTTATATTGAGCTCCATTTGTCTCTAATCGAGAAAGGAGTATTTGAAATCAGTACACAGTAAAAACGTCACAAAGCAAGTATTTTACTTGGTATGCTCTGATGTAACATATTGTGCGTTATGCAGCAAGATGTGTTTTCTAAACAAAGGGAAAAGTGCTTGCAGTTTTTTGTGATCTCTTGTAAGTTACAAAGTAAAATCCATTTCACTGTTCCTAGTACTGTAACTCCTCCCTGGACCTTTGTAGTTCATGTACATCTCGTAAAAGGTCTGTAGAGCAAAGCAAAGCATTTGTTCAGGCATGCTTCTGCTAGCTCTGATTTAACAAGGGCAGGTAGTGGCCACAGCTGTAATCTGGTAGTCTGGGCTTTGCTATGGCCTAATGAGCAGGCTACCAGCCCGCTACGGGCCCTAATGTGAACTTTCGTGGTTTCCTTCATGTAGCACATCATCTCCCGTCACCTGCACTAGCTACGCTTGCATGTCAGTACAGACAAGCTGTGTGACACGTAACTGAAGGAAAAAAGACATTGTACTGGAAAACGTATCAGCTCCACCCAGCCGCTAATTCTTTGTTTCTAGTCTTTATTAATGCTCTAGCACTTCTTAGTCTATGAGAGGAGGTCTTGTGAATGCGTAACGTTTTCTGCCGTGAAGGAGGAGTGCTGCTTGCTTGTGCGCTGGGCTGCAATGTCAGCCAGCGCTTTCTGTATCGGGCTGTCTACCTCTGGGCATTGAAATTAAGCACAGTACAGCCAGTGCTTAGCAGACCTGGATGCAATTCGTATGAGCAGTCAGACCCAGAGAAATGCCTTGTAAGTTTGCTGCATTCTTCTGATTTCTGTAAATCCATGTCTGGATTCCATTATCACGTAATTGCAGTTGGACATAAGATCCCCCTAGAAAAGAGTTCTGACCAAACCAGCGTATTAGAAATGGTCTACTGCTATGTACTTGAATGTGTTTCGGTACTGGCAAACCAGAAAGAGATTTGTCTGCACATATAACTAAAAGTCAAGGACTTTTTTGGTCATGAGAGGTAAGATTTTGTGTAGTCTCTCTGTGCCCTAGGTTCACTTTCCTTGGGCAAATTACTAACGTCAGCAATTTCAAACTTAGGAGACTGGAGTTAGGTGTTGACAGCCATCTTTAAGTACCTAAATAAGTGGTCTCATTTTAAGAGGTCCTGGGTACACAATTCTTTCTGACTTCAAAAGAAGCTGCAAATGCTGTGTCCACTTTGATTAATTGAAAGGCTGACCATCAAAGTGAAATTATGTTGCCAAGCTAAAGGAAAAGAAATAAAGACTTAGCACACTGTATAAATCAATCGCAGATCAGAGTTTACTGGGTATAAAATGTACAGCATCTTACGTGCCCTTTTGTACTTTCTGAATCTCACTGGGCCCAAAACTACAACAGAAAACCCCTCACGGTTTGTGAAATATGGTAATGCCCAGAAACATTTGCCAGTTTAGCCACTGAAAAATAGATATGGCTGCTCAAAATTTATACTGTTTGCTAGGGCCTTAGGTGAAAGGAAAACGAAATTTTAAAATGCTTATTTTTTTCATTCGAAGGTAATGTCTTAAATCCTTGAGAGATGAACAGCCTACTACCTTCCCCTACTTTGATCAATCTGTCTTTGAGGTGTGATTTATACCTTATTATAGTACTTCAGGTTATGGCCTCTGTTTCTGAAAGTTTTGTGGAGATAGGTGTCTGGGGAGGAAAAAAAAAAAGGCCTGGTAAGTGGAAAGATGGAAAGAAAGGCTCTGGTGTGTGTGCATGTTGGTTGTGTTTGCTAGTCCTCACAGCAGGGGGAATGCTCTGTGCAATGGAAACTTCAGCTAGGGATTGAATAACTCATGAGGCATAAAATCACGGGAAGACAGAATTTGCTACCACCACTGTTTGTAGAATTACGGTTTTCTTTTGGGCTCGGTTTGCCAGCTCTTACATTCTTACCGTGTTTTCTGGGTTATCAGCACATTTGGGCAAACCAGAGGGCCAGGTTTAAACAAGGCATTTATGTTGCAGCTACATATTTGGCATAGGCACACTAATGCAGGCTGAGGAATGAGCAGTGCTGTCACTCAAAACTACTGTAAATTTGGCTCAAAATCAATGTTCAGTAATGAGTAATGGAAGATAACAGTTTCTACCACAAGTGTATCACCTGCCTCGTCTTAGCAGCTCCTTATCACCACCACCCAAATACTGATGTGGAGTGATGCCTGTATAGCTCTCTGATGCATCTTCTAGGGACAGAGGCTGCTGCCACTGGTGTCTGTGGATGGGGAAACAGGAATCGCTTCAGTCCTTTCCTGTCTGGAAGCACCAGGAAGATGTGTGTGAATTTGGAAATCTCTCTCTCTTAAGTCTCTCCAGTACTTTTGTATACAGCTGAAGGCTAGGTGATAGATTTTTGTCATGGCTCTTTTATATTGCTGGAGTGCACTACTGTTACCTGGTAAGATTAGGAAGTCAAGCAGCATGAATGATTATTAAAAATAATTGTTTATATAAATATGACAGTAAAATAGGTTACTCAGGCCAAGTGACCCAATTATTCAGATTTTGAATGTGTAGAGATGTGCTATGTTGCTGCACTTTGAGAGAAAACCTTTTATTCTGTGTTGAACTGCTGAGCAAGTTTATTTTTTTGCAGTCCTAGTACCCTGATGATGGGGAACTACTGGAGCGTTTGTTGATACTACAATTAATGGTTTTATCTCTAGAAGAGAGAGCTGTTGTAACCCCCTTAATAAATGACCATTTCCTGTGGTGAATGCTGATCTATCCAGATCTTCTGTCAGAAAGTTTAGTTAGATATAAGTGAAGTGATGCCGCTAGGTCTCAGCCTGAGTCTTCCATTGCTCCTACTAGATATTTTCAGCTGCTTGCTTTAAAGCTGGGTTTGGGGGTTTCCATTAGGATTGCCACAGACTTTATCTCAACCTTCATGCAAAAAGATGTTTTAAAATAATGTAGACAGCTTCATTAGCCCTTCTGAATTTCTTTGGAACACTTGGTTTAAATAGGAAACCAGCCAAACTGAGACAACTAACATTCCCAGAACTCAGGTTTTTTTTTGGCTGACCATAGTCTTTCTAGTTTAGCCATTTGTTTAAAAAAAACAACCCACAACACAACCTGAAAAACCCCAAACAATGACAAACTCCCAGAAGAGAAGAAGAACCAGTGTGATTAATCTAAACTTCAATATTTTGGTAGTTTCTTGCTCTGCCATGCAAGTTTTGCTGTAGTTGAACAACAGTCTGTTGTAGCAGTGCAGACGTCTGTAAAAACAGGGCTTCCTCATGCTGCTTCCTGTTGAACAGGAGAAAACGCACACTGTACTCTGCTGTTAAGTTGTGTGCAGCCTGTTTTTATGTGTATCTCCCCTGACAGACCTTTATTGTGCACCTTGGGGTCAGCCACTGGACGCTGCTTTTTTTTTCAGCTTGAGAAACTGATCCCTGTAGTCAGATTTAAAAGAACAGGCTACTGCCCAGTTCAGGTAGAGCAACTCCAGCCCTAAGGGAGGCCAGCTTCTAGAGCGAGGTCTCCAAGCCAGGTTTCATTACTCCTCATTTCTCCCAGAAATCTAGGTGAATGACAAGTAAGCTGTTAAAAAACATTTTATCAACATTTTCTTCAAAGAATGTGGATTTACCCCAAACGGAAGATTCTACGGAGGTGTAAACTTCTGACTTGATTCCTGCATTCTTACCTGGCAAATTTTCTGGGACTTCATGGCAGCTTTTTTGAGGAAGATTTTCTGAGTTTGCAGGCTCCAGGGCCTCCGCTTCACTGTGGCACTGAAACAGGAGCCTGGCAGTAATGGGTGCTGCTGGGGGATCTCGCCCTCCTCGCAGGAACACCCTCAAAAGTTAACTTCTTCTGGGGAAGTGGGGGAACTGGAGCTTATATGGTGGATCCTACAAGGGATTCTTCTTTTCTGAGGCTGAATTCCACTGCGGTTCATCCAGCTAGTAAACATGTGGTTGTAAAATAAGCTCCAAGATTTAGAGACTTCAGAGTCTCTAAAGAGACGTCAGACTTTAGAGTGGGGGTTAGTCAACCTTCTCTCAGCCATGAAGCCAAAGAATTTTCCAGAACTGGAACAGCTGGTATGTGTGTGTACGTGTATTTTTATGTATCTTGCTCAGCAGGATGGTACTTTTCTGTCTAGGGACACTTTCTGGATGCTACAGATGTTACTACTTGGAGTTAAATTTACAGGTGTTACTGGTAATTGCAGTAGTTCTGGTATAAAAACCTGTATGTAAACCAATATTGGTTTTTTTTCCAGGACATTAAAGAGATTCACAAAGAAAATGATGCTTGGGGTTGCACTGGTGTTTATGTATTTATATTTGTGTGCAAAAAGCATATGCAGTACATTAGTTTTGGGTTTGCTGTTAGGTGTCTCGGGTATGTTGATGCTGACCTTCCTTCACCTTGAAGGCAGGCAGTTGTGGGCCTGAGAAATTCTGGGAGCGCTCACAATATTCAGTTGAATTGACAGGTGTTCTTGAAACAAGATTTTTTTTTTTCTTACTTTGTTAAATATTAAGAAAATCAAACCAATAACACTTAAATTTCATGTGCATGGAGTTTGTAATGTTGTAATTAAGTGAATTTTCCAGTAAGCCACAGGTAGTCTACAATAAGCAAGACTTTCTCTTAATATCTTTTTAATACCTGTAGTTAAGCATTCAGGCTAGGTTCATACCATAATTAGGATTCCTACCAAATTTTATTTTATTGCAATTTTAAATAGGTTTTATTCATTCTTAAATTTCATCTTTCTGTGCAAAAATAAATCTAACTCTTCCTCAGGGCTTAGCCTGTTTCCCCATATTTGGAATTGCATGGAGTTTGTCATGTTCTGTAGGGAGTTAGCCCTGTAAAATCCAGTGTTCTTGCTCTAGCAAAATTGCAGGATTGGGGTGGGGGGGGGGGGGGGGAACACACTAAAAACCCCAAACATCCCAACCCCAAAACAAAACTATACAACCAAAACAAAAAACCCATTACAAAAATGTATAAAAAAGTATATGGCTGCTCTGTATAATTGCCCCACTAGTTTTTCAGAAGGCTTTAATTATTTAAAACTTATATGACATTTTACAGCTGCTGTTATTTTATACTGTGAAAAACCGGTTACTTTCATGTCTGAAATCACAGAGAAATCATATGAACTAAATTTTACATTCTTGCTATTGCTTTTATGCTTAGCATGTTTAGCATCTAACTAAAATCCAAGCAGAAAGCTTATCTTGAAAGAGACTACTTAATTAAAAATTAAACGATGAATTAAAACTTAAATTATGCAAAACTAATAAGCTACATTACCAAAACCAACAATTAATATGCTACAATACATGGAAAGAAAATGCTAACGTTTTAACTTTTGCTTCATGTTTGCGTTGCGGTCTGTGTAGTCTGCTATTTTGGAATTCCTCATCTTGAAGTATGTGGCATATCTGAATTAAGATATAAATCAGTGAATTTTGCAAAACTCATCAGAGATTAAAACTTAGATAATGTAAAGGCATCTGTTATAAAGTGGGAGGAATCCAATAATTTTTCAATTAATGCAATATCACTTCTGTATATAAGATTCAAATCAGTGCATTGCATCACCTTGTACAAATCGATAGAGTAAAAATGGACTCGTTGACAAAAATAACAATTTAACCTATTGCTCTGGTTCCATGGTATAAAAAGTTTATTTTTTACTGAAATTGCCTTCAACTAATTGCAAATGCTGAGATTCTGCATACAGGATTTATGTGTGCCTATGTTTACAGAGACCAGACTAAGCACACCTTTAAATTCCATGTTTCGTTTAGCAGTTTAAAGGATATATTCCCTAAGTCCCTGCATCAGAGCCACAGAAAAACACCTGCTTAAGAAATACAGGGATGTGCTCCTATATGTCTAAAATACTACAATGGCCGAATACTAGATATACTGTAAAATACTATATGCTTTAACGTAACACAAGCATAGGGAGATATTTCTGGTAGTATCTACTGGTGCTTTTCATAATTGTATTCTTCAAGATGAGTAAAGCTTAGATGGCTGAAGGAAAGGAATTAGGGAATTAAAGAAAACTCCATCTGATTAAGTTAATTATGAAGCTTGAATCTAATACTTTATTATTGCTGTATACTGGGAGGTGTAACTACCTTTACATTTGCATTTTCTTGCATTTTAGTATTACATAAAATAATATTAGCTTTTAATGTTTCATATCAAATATCTTCAGCACCTATATATTTTTCTCTCAGGTCTTGCTAATTTAGCCTTTGTACCTATGTAAGTAGTTGTTTCTCTGGCACTATAATTTAAAAGTTTACATTAAAAATAAAATCAATACTGGGATAAAAGCATGAAGAGTACAGCTAAAATAATTTATAATAGCTCTATTGGTGATGGAAATCTAAGGAATGAATATTGTGTATAATAAAGGCAATTAACTGAGCTTCTTATAAGGAAAAATACTGCTTTTGGTGTGGGGGATGGAAGGAGGAGATCATGGAAGCAGTTACAACTCTAATTTTCTGGGTTGAGCTATGTTAGCCCTGGCATAAATTGCAGCAGCCTAGAGGTACGTGTGCCTTCTGAGGATTGCTTTCTACCCTGACATCCTTGTGAATGTGTCGGAGAGGTGTGGGGGAGAGAGAGAGCAAAAGGCACTGGTGTCTGGTGGGGGTTTGCACTCACTGGGAGGTCTCAAATTTTTTCAGTCATCCTCTTGCATGTCAAATACAGGCTTTGGTTGATTTGCACAACTTATGAGTCCACTGGAGCCAGTTGTGGTAAGAAAACGGTCTTGGTATTAACCTAAGTGATTTTTCTCACTTCTGCATTCAGCAGGTAAAAGTTCTTTCCTCAACAAAATGAAGTGCTTAATCTACTATCACAAAGAGTGAAACGTGAATAAAGATTGACTTGGATATAATCTTTCTAACTACTCTTGATGGACATCTTAAGATT
>VYZV01010121.1:32422-60491 GCA_013401275.1 Pandion haliaetus
TGCTTGGTAGTAAAGGTAGCATTAAGACCCTCAGAGACCCATCTTCTCTTTAGTCATTACCCAACAGTGAGCGCAAGCCTGGAAGAGTTAGATCCAGCTGTGGTGATCCAGGGAGAGGATGTTAGCTTGAGTAAAGTCCTGAGAGTGATGAACAGAAAAGTGCTTTTCATAAACAGCTAACAGCTAACGTAAAGCAGTCTGAGAGTCCTTTACTCGCATTATCCAGAATGATCACTCTTCTTTTGTACTAGATGGCCTGCATGGGCCATTTGCTGTATACTTTGCTCTATTTGCAAGTGCTCTTCTCTATCTTCTGTCTCGTGTCAGTAAACAGTTTGGCTAAGCCACGGTCCTAATTTTGGCAGCTAAACCAACCTGGTTTATGTGTATGGTGAAAAAATTTGCTGTAATATGAGACATTCCATCTCAAATAAACATAAATTTACAGCAGGTATTATACATAGCTAAAACTTTTTTTAAAAAAAACCAGTAATCAATAATTTCAAATAAATTAATTTTCTATGACAGAATTTTAAAATGTAAATTAACATTAGGATCTCTTAATGGGAATTTCTGATAATATTTGGATTTAGCTACTTAAATATTTTGGATAAATGGGCTCCAGTTGTTCTACAGAATACTAAAGTACTACCGTGCATTCCAGGAAGCATAGCAAATGGTGTCTAGTGGAAATGACAGGTAGATTTTAGTACACAAAATTTTATTACTCACTGGACATCATAAACCACTAAATTTCCCTTTAATTTAAACAGGCAGACCCTGTAGACTGTAGATAAGATCTCTTCTTTGGGCGCTGTGGTTGCAGTGCTATGACTGCTAGTAGTACATGTTCAGGTACGTTCAACAGGCAAGAATTCACACAGCACATCAGTCTTCCATACCATTAAACTGATGGAAGCATGTTTAAAGAGGAAAAAGAACAAAAAATATATATTTTTGTTAGTTTAACAAGCTGCTTTACAATTTCCCATAGGAAACAGGAAAAGAAATATGAAAAGCTATTCATTGTCATAATTAAATTGTTACCAAAAATTAATTGTGGAGCAGTGTATTGTCTCATTAAAAAAAAAAAAAAAAAAAGTACCTGCTTTGATTTCATCTCTTGGCAGTTTATTTTATGCATTTATTGTTCGTTAATTAGAGTTCCTACGTATTTGCCCTTCTTGCCTGATTGCCTTTGCCTTTTATAGCTTATGGTGAGCTTTCCTTGCCTTTGCATTTGAGATGAGCTGAGATAGCCACCTACAGTGATTGCGTCAGTTCCCTTCATAATTTTTATTAATCCTCACTGAGGATTTGTTTCCCCTAAAGAAAACAGAGGTCTACTGTATTTCATCTAATTTTTTTACATTCTCAGGTTTGTCTGCCATTCCACATAGTTTCTTATATCTGTTCTCTACTTCCTGAAGGTAGCTGGGACACTTTTTCAAGTGTGTGGCACTGCTAGAGCCATGCATACTGCTAGAATAATGTTCTCTGAATTGTATGTGACAAAAAGGTCAGGTTTTCAAATGCTGCAGGGTGATCGTGTTGACCCAAGTATTGTTGTGGGCTGGCCAGCTTGCTGACAGCAGAGCAGTTGAAGTGACGTGCAGATGGCATAGTGGCATTGCTGCTCTTCTGGTGTGACTATTGAATTTGGGGGATCTGACAGTGGTGATGTAACTACTGTTTTGTTTTTCTTACTATGCTGTCAGAGAACTGAAGACCATCCAACACTATGTAATGAAGTGAAACAAGTGGATCTTGTAGTTAAAACTTGTTAAAAACTCCTGACATAGAACTTGTAAACATTTTCTGTATAGCTGGAAGAGGTAAAGCAGCTGCATTCAAATTTGGTAACAAAACCACTGAGATGTTCTAGATTTCCAGTTAAATCATACATAATGAGAAAAAATGTAACTGCACATAAATGTTTTTTTTTTATCTAGGAGGAGAACCGTATGAGAGTTAAAAAGCACAAAAAATATTTTTTTTTTAATGTTAAATCATTTAATGTATTGCTCTATTTACTGTATTAACAGATCAAAGAGGATACTTAATGAGCTTCAAGGAGTTTGTAAGCATTTATGTTCAAAATTTTATTGCATTGTACAGGGACAATATTCTTTCATTCTGGGATAACAAAGAAGGGAAAAAACCTCTTGCATCAACCATGAATAAAAATAATTCTGTAGACACATCTGAAAAGGAGAATATAAGATCATTATTTATTTTTTCATTTATCTGTACAGAATTGCCAAGGAGCTGGTATAGGTGGTCTGTCTGTGGTCTTTCTCCTTGCTCCTTACGCGGAGGAACGTGCCATAGTTACCACCTTCCCCTTGGAAGTGCCGGGCGGCACAGACCCTGCTCTGTTGTGACTTTATACACTAACTGGCACAGGAGGCAGCAGCCGATGTTTCTTGGTGTAGGGAGCAGTGTGATATTCAGCAGTTGGCCACCACAGGACCTTATTTCACTATTCCTTTGCCTTACCCCATTCCTGGAGGCTGGTGTTACGGGCAGTTTAGGTGCAAGGTGGTGGCCCTCCACCTGAACATGGTTCATGGGGCTGCTGCCTCCGCTGTGCCTGCCAGCCCTGGGGCAGCCAGACGGGAGCTGGGAGCTCCCCTGCCCGCTGGGGCCCAACGGAGGCCATCACTCACCAGCCCTGCATGTGGCACCCTGAGTGGTTGCTCTGCCAAGACCCAGGGGTCGGCAGGCAGGAGCCCGAGGGGAGAGGGCGCAGCCTTGTCCACTGTCGCCTTCTGCATTTGGGTTTACGGTATCACCAATCTTCTGCAATTTTTTTTTTTTTACTGGAAGTCTTCTGGTAGAGGTGTATATTTAGGTAAGAATCCCGAAAAGGTCGCTTATGGGGATGGGGGGTATTCACAGTCATCTCTCTGCCCGCCGTAGCCACATGCTAAAAGCCTGATAGGAACCGTATGAGGGAACACAGGAGGCACAGAAGTGGTTGGTGCTGGCTGGGGGTTGACTGGCTGCCGGAACGGGCATGCTTTGTGCGTGGGCTGGCTGCACCCAGCGGCTCCGGAATCTTCCTCACCCGCGATGCGAGGGAGTGATCCCTGCAGGAGCGGCCCTTGGTTGGTATTCGGTACTTTTTGGCCCTAGAGCACAACGTCGCCTCAAGGTCTGGAAAGAAGGGCTGTGTTTTGTGCGGCCCTGGGTCACCCCCTGTCCCTTGTGGGTCAGGGATCCTCCCTTGGACAGCACTTGAGGGGCAGGCCAGGGTGCGGGGAGGTGCGAGGGCTCCCGATGTCCCCCTGCACACGGCGCCCTTGCATGGGGTGCCCTTCCTGACCTTCAGGCTTGGCAAAGCCATGAGCATCCAGTGGTCAAACATTGTTCCGATTGATTTGGAAGTAAATTTAGAATAGGAGTGTGTAATTTCACTAGCTAAGTTAGAGTTATCCCAGGAGCAGATTCATAAACCAGTAAAACTCAAAAGGTGATTTCCCCTCCCCTCGAAAGGGCTTTCGTTATGCTCAAATAGAGAGCAATTTCTTGTTAACCTGGGAGGGACTGTCCTACCTCACTGCCCATACCCAAACTGAGAGCTACAACCTGCTTCCTCCCTTGGTGGTAGCTCTGTAGCAAGGGGAGACCCACTGGAGAGGCAGTACTGACAGTGAAAGCATCCATAACACATAATGTGAGGAAGACATTTCCTGCATGCCTGACCCCCCTCCCCCCANNNAAAAAAAAAAAAATTTCCATTCATGAAAGCTGTGTATTTCACAAGAGTAATATGCTTGGTCTTGCTTGTTTGGGTTTTTTTGGTAGGCATATAGTATTTTCTGCATTATTGTCCTGTTTTTGTGTTACTGTAGGGAAGATAATCTCATTTTAAATTTTCTTTTGCTTGTAAAACTTAATTAAAAATATGACTCTAACTTAATTCCTGAGCAGATTTTTTTCATTCTACTGTCTTTGCTCCAGTTCATCTGGAAAAGGACCACCACCACAGTTTAGTTTCTCTTTCTGTTGCTTTGTTCTGGTTGTCTATGTAACCTTACAAAAATAATTATTTCTAGTGATATTTCATTGATAAGTTGCTTGAAAAATGAACCGATGCCAAACTTCTCATAGCTCATTGCTTCATCAATTTGTATAATGTAATAAATCAATTTATAAACATGTTTAGTTAAATGCAGGTGAAGATAAACTGTGAGTAGAAATACATGTAAGTAAAAAAAGTTTGAAGATTCATTTAGGGAATGTGTCTTTCCATCCTTTCAGTCCAGTGAATAAAAATGTAAATCAGTGTAACGAAATCCTACAGCTAAATGCAGTTTTACTACTTTTGGGGTGGTTTGTTTTTGGTTTTTGTTTTTTTTTTTTTTTTTTTTTTTTTTTTTGCAGTAAGCCCTGAAAGCATGAAGGTACAAGATTTAAGTAGATTTTTTTTCTGAAAAGAAATACTCTCTGTTTTGAGGAATATTTTTATTAAGCTAACTGTCGTATCCTTGACAATAAGTGTGCACATTTTAAAGCAGTTTTGAAATAGAGCATTTTGTAATTTAGTAATGAATAGCACTATAGGGTGTTACATACTGACTTGATTCAATTTTAGGAAATTGGAACTAACCACCTTAGGTATTTCGAAGCACACAGCATTCTTTAGAGTTGCATAATATAAACCAGCGTCAGTAGTTTTTCTGAGTGCCTGAATCTGTCTTTTTTTTAAGGGTTTGCTATTTATTTCAAAATAAAAGAGTTACTGCAGAGGCACCTGGGCTTGCGAGGAAGAAAAGGGATGCTGACACCTGGCAGATAGTTTCCTGGCGACATAACAGGGTCTAAAATATTGAGGTGGACAGTGCTTCTTTAAGGTAACGTGTACTCCATGCTGTGCCACATGCTTTCAAGCTATGCCTGACTTTTGCCTGCGACAGCTATTGCGCTGTAAGCTATTGGAGACGTGTGTCGCTTCAGGTGTGCTCCCAAAGCCTGTAAAGAATCAAACCATCTTGGCCGGTCGGCAGTCTGCCCGATGACCTTTTTCTCGTGTAGCTCGATGATGGGTTGTGAAGGGGAGAGCTGGTTACAGTCAGGACTGGGGGGACCTGCCGTGGCGTGACGGCAGGTTCAAATCAAACCCAATAGTTGCTTCTTGTACTTTCTTCCCATGTCCTGCCAGCTTGCTGTATGGCTGCCACAACGGTAACCCTGTGAGTGGCTTGATTGGTGAGGATTTACATGTGTGCTAATTAGAGTGGAATAAATGATTGGCTGTTTGCTGCATCGCCATAAAGGGTGCCCAGATGTACACACTACGTGAACATAATGTGCATGGGCATGGCGCATCAAAGTTTGTCAGCTGCATTACCTCAGCAGGCTTAGGGCTTGTCGGAGAGCATTTGCTGATAATTGTCCCCTATGATTTAGTGTCTGACTTGGTGAAAGTGAAGGACCTCAAAGTACTGCCTTGGCAAGGGAATTTCTGATTGTTTAACAAAAGTAATAAATGAGCTAAAACCTGTCAAATAAGAATGAAAAAAATAAGTTTAGGGCTATAAGCAAGCAGTCTTAACTGAAGAATTCTGTGCGCTCAGAAGTAGTTCGGAACATAACACTAACTAAGCATCAAATTAGCTGCTGCAATTAACAATAGACACTGAACAGAGTGTTTAATTACACTTAATTTGTTGTGATACAGCACAAGTCTTCAGTTATGAAAATCCCCCAGATGCCCAAGTATCCCCTGTATAGCTGAAATGCACTAAACTTTGCACTCTTTGTTAATTTAACAAAGCAAATACAGAACATTGCTTTTAATTTTAAAAATCTGCTTTAGATGAAGGGAAAATATATATACATTTAGATATAATCATTCTTTTCAATCTCTCTTAAAAAAACCCCAAACACAACGACCCTGGGCTATATCTTCTTTTGTGCAAATATATAATTAAGACAAAATCCCACACGTATCGTATTTATGCACAAAAATCGGTAATATCTGATTACTTTGACAAGTAATTTTGTTCTTACATGTTCACAATATTGATAATGTATTAATGTACAATGATTAAATGGTTAAGCTGCCATATTAAAGTTACGAGGGGGAACATTTATCCAGCATAGCTAAGCAGGAACAAAGACTGTCCATTTACAGATGGCGTTATTCAATCTCTGAACTGCTCGAAGATGTTAGCATTACAGCATTGATTCTGAGCTCTGATACCGTGCCTCACTCGAATGACCCAATAGAGTTAAGTGATAAGGTTAAGTTAATTACTGTATCTGTGCTATACAGCTTCCACATGATTACTGCTGAGAAAGATAGTGATTCTTCTTGCTTTAATTAAGCAAAAGAGAATGAAAAGATATAATTGGTTTTTATAATAATCCTGTCTTATATCACTATCAACAAGCGTCATGTGTTTTTTCTACAACTTCGTTGCACGAATTCCTAGCAGCAAAATTTAAACAGTAGAATGTAGAAGTAAATTATTTAAATCCCTTTCCTAAACACAGTGTCAGCTAAAGAATTAAATAGTTAATAGCTGTACTAAGACTTTTGTAGCACCAAAGGGCCTGTGACAGTAAACTGAGTGCCAGTTATGAAAAATCCATATTTGACAGTTAAAGAGCATCTGCTATTTTTTGTATTTCTATTACATGATAAAAAACATGTATTTTAACAAATGCTTTAATTTTGCTTCTAATTGTATATTGAACTGCAGTATGGTGGTGGCTTTAATATTGTTTTGTGAACAAGAACTTTAATGGTGTTTTATTTTAAATTCACTCATTAGTTGTCAAAAAATGTTGCCTTTGGTTTGAAGGTGAAAGGGAGCTGGAAAGGGTTCGGGAAAAAAACCCGAGCAATCTCTCTTAGGATAATACTCTTTTTTTTTTTCTTCTAGTCATGCATACAATAAAATGTATGTATATTGTGAGGTATGCAAAAGCAGTTTTACATTGAAAATAATGAATACAGATGAAAGCTGACAGTGAAAGACAGGGAGAGATAGTAGGTAGGTTTTAGTCCTTCACATGTTAAGCCCTGACTCTGTGAACCGTTCTGCATAGGTAATCTCATGTCTCTGTATTGAGCTCTGCTAACTCTCACAAGTTTACAAAGGTCTGCCCACAGAGACGAGATTATTTTACCATATCTTTGCTTATGTAAGTAACCTCACAAGTACTGCTTCAGGTTCTTGCCATTTTCCTAAATACTGCCTGCCGAGCAGAAAGGGAACAAGTGTTGCCTTTCATTGTTGTTGGGTTATACAGTTGCTAAGCTGTTGGTGGTTAGTGTGTAAATGGATTTTCTGTAGACTTCTGTTTTCTTGTTGTGTTTTCTTTTTTAAATATAATTGCAATGTCTCAAGTTGATTGTAACAGGAATTCTGATAAAGATTGTTAGATTAAAAATAGCTGAGTGCCCGTTTTCTAATTTTTTTTCCACTTGTGGGAAAGGAAAGCTTATTATTCCTTGTCCTGTAAATAGACATGACTTCAAAACACTGGTGAGCAAAAAAAAAATTTGGAAAAAGTTCCATGCCGCATATATAACTTTTCAGCATAGTAATTGGTAGTGCAGGGCAAGACGTATATTCTTTACTAAGTACTTTGATTATATTTTATTCTGTTATTCACAATGTAAAGTTTTATCTCCTTAGCAATGATTTGTTTGCAAATAGGATGCATTGAGATTAAAATTGTGGCGCTGGAGATTTTAAAAGCCGTTTAGTTCCCTGTCTGCCTACGGACAACCTCCTCCTATTTTGTAGCTGCACAGAATTAATTGGATAGTGTTTCATTTCTGTAGAAGACTTGTATGCAATGGTATGCTGTTCAAACCATACATTTTTTTCTCTATGATTCTAACTTCTTCCTGACAAAAACACCTTCTTGAAGCAATAAAGTCTTAGTATCCTAAGTAAGAGAAAAAACAACTGCGTCCAGTGTTTGTGGTATTCTTTTTTGATAGCAAGTGTGTTTAGAGGCTAATTGTGTGTTTATGAAAACACTGTGAAACTGCTGTTGCAGAACCTGTATCTGAATAGAGAGAATCTCATGCATAGGGATCCGTGGATTCAACGCAAGGAGATAAAATGGAGAGTGGGGGAGAGGTGTTCCTAATTATCAAGCTATAACATTTTATAAATAATTTCAGAATAGTTAAGGTTCTTGTTCGGAAGGAAAGCACTAGGACTTGGATAAGCCTGGAGACACGCAGCCTGTTTTAAGAAATCAGTTTGATTTTTGTCTCTGGCTGGTTCCATGAATTTGATAATCTCAGTCAAAGGATTTACTGGACAGTTTCTTCCATTACCTGTCTACTGTTCCCTGCTCTCTCATTCTCAGAAAACTGAAGTAACTAATCACCCTTAATTTAGGAAATATACTAAAGGATGTGCTAACAAAGGATATATTTGGCTCGGTCAATGCTATTAAGGATTGGATGGGTTGGCAGAGAAGATTCTGAAAAATTGGGGTGGTTTTTTTTGGCTTGGGGGTCACTGTATTCACTTGTTTAGTGGGTGACCTGGGGATTTCCAGCTCTTTGGCTGTCAGCCTGATGTCTTTTGTCAGCTCTGTAGTCAATTTTTAAAAGGTTCTTGACGTTTATTGCAAACAGATGCAATGACACTTGGAACATTTTCCTGTCGTTCTTTTGTCTTAATAAATATGTTCTTCATCTGGAAAGCAGAATCTCTTCTTCTCACTTGAGTGTTATAGTTTGTCTTGGTGATGGGAAGGTAAAGCAATTGTGTAGAAAATGAAAAGGCATTTTATGAGGAAGAGTGTTCTGGAAAGTTCTGAGTTCTCAATGTGCAGTAAATAGTTTGAAATTCAAAGACTCGCCCAACTTCTGAGTTCTTCGTAAGTCTTTCTTCAGATGGCATAAGCACAGATACAGAAAACAGACATTACATGTTTCATAATGATATCTGCTCTCATGCTGTTTGATTGCACAGACAATTTGACAGTGATGGATATTGCTCATGCTTAATTCTTTTTAAAAACATTTCTAACATTTAATGTCTCATAGGAAGATAAATGAACAGGGGACGGCTTTAGTCTGCGTGACAACTGAGCAACCGTATCTCTTCAATACTTTTACATGTAGTGTAATACAGCAGAGCTAACAGCTGTGAGTAAGCATAGCCAATACAACATTTCTTTCCTGCTAGACATATGATGGGTTAGCATTGTGTAATAATAACAATATTCTCTAGTTATGTGCTTCTTAATGTATCAAGATGTTTACATATTTCAGCTGAGGTGGTGCTTATTTCATTAAGTCACATTGAGGAAAAGCAGCTTGAAAAGTTGCTTTCATATGTCAAAGTAATGATAAAATGAGTTTGAGGCCTTTATGATCAAGAACATTTTCTGCCTCTTTTTAATGATATAGAATAGTAATGACCTGCAGTTTCATTTATTCTTGGAAAAAGTATAATTGCAAAAATTAACTTGTCATACACCACAGCTCAGCAAAGTTACTTTCCTATAAGTCTGTGGTCACAGTATGTTTTTTTGCAATTCAGCATCTGGCTCTGTGGGGTACTGATGGCTTCTATGAAGTAAAGTACCAGGGTGAGCAATTAAATGTAAAATGACAGCATAAAATATGATCATTACGGTTATACAAAAGACACATTTATGAATTTTGCAGATAACTGTCATTTTTTCTACTCATATTTGCTCTTTCTTTGTTAGCTTAATATTTCTTGTGCAATTCATTTTTTTTTCTTCTAAAAAGTGAACAATGCCTTTTTAATTATCCTGACACTTGTTTGTGTCTTTCTTATTTGTCACATTTGAAGGCTAATGATACCTCTTTCACTTTGTTCTGACACTACACTCTCAACTTTATTTCAAAATCAAGGACTATTTTTTTAAATTAACATGAAGGTTGCATGATGGGGCTAGAATTTCTTACGGAAATCAGTTTGTGTTGTGTTGATTGGATAATGTGCTGCACCTGAAAGAAAGATTATCTGTGTTCAATTCTCAGGGGCTACCAGGAAATGTTTTGAAGTGTGCTTTTTGAATTTAGCTCGTGTTTTGTTATTGAAGAGAGAAGATTGGTCTTGATAGAAGTCATTTTAGTCATATTAGGTATCAGAAATAACGTATAGCTATTTCTGTGTGTGTTTTCTTTGCAAATATCTGTTTCTGTAGTAGAATAATAATCTTGTTCTTCCCGTAGTTGCTTATATTTTTGCTATCTTGGGTGGGAGGGTGTATCTTCTTCATGCAATATATATACACACACTATGTGTATGTCATTGCATAGGATGCTGAAAACGATTGTACTTCTTACTAATCTCAGTTGCATATATTGAAAGCAAGAGGAAAAAAAAAAAAGAATAAGGAGCACAAACCCCCAACATTCCAGAGAATCCTAGCAATGCAAATAAACCCACACGATATTCTGATGCTCTCACTTTTTCTTCAGAAGTGCTTATTGGTTTCTACTGCTGCCACAAAGGACACTGCAGCAATATGCAGCTTTATCTGCAATTTCCAAAACCTTGGCACCCAGTGAGGGACAGTGGTAGGAAAGCTCTGTCTTCCTCTCTCCTGGAGAAGTCCTAACCTGCTTCCAAAACTACACTGAGGATGGCAGTCATCAGGATTGCTGAATGACACCTTTAGAAAGATGTCTCTTTACCATGTGTTTAAAAACCCAACCAAACAAAAAATACCACTGATGACTAATTATTCACATTTGTTGTCTCTAGAAAGCTAGGTGCCCTTTCCTTCCTTTTCCCCCATAGTAGTTTTTCTTAAATGCATGTAATGCCCTGGAGAGTATGTGTCTGGTAAAATTACGAAATGCTATTTAAATGTCTGAACGGGGGCGGCAATGTTTATCTTGGAAGCCCCTCTGCCTCCATAGCTGCCTTTGACAGGGAGGATTAATGGTAGACCCCTGGTGNTTTGGGGTGGGGGCGGCTGGGCTGTGGGACAGGCCTTCACCTGGGGAAGGTCCCTTCACCACCACAGGTCAGGAGGAGGCAGAATCCTATTACGTTCAATGGGAAATGTGAGATGCTTTAAGCAGCCCTCCCCTCAATTAAATTGATGGCACAGTAACCTGGCATTGATTCCCTGGTGATAAGGGATATGACCCCACTTAAGACTGCGGAGAAAAAAATGATAGGAGCAGAGAGTATAGTTCTCAGTCAGCATTATGCGTATAAATGGATGGTACACAGAATTTAAAGGGCTAGGTAACTCAAACTGGAAATACTTGCTTCACCGAGACCTTCCCTGTTTCAAAAACTCCTCAGAGTTGACTGGCTTTTAAGTAGCAATTTGAGATTGAGATTTAAGAATCCTGGAGCATTTTGTCTTTAGAGCACCTATTGTGTAATCTCCACAGTCCCGTAGCATAGAGAAAGGTTTGTGATAAAAAGAATTGGAAATTAAAAGGGATAATATCTGTGGCAGACAGTCTCAAGGGGATTCAGTATCTCTCAAGCAAATATGACTCCAATATAAGCTCCTCAGCTGAGAATGTTATTAGGTACAAATAAGAGCTAATTTTTTTACAGTTTATGTTTCTGGGAAAACAGGCGAGGAGTCAGAATTAATTGAGAGAGAGAGGAAGAAGAGCTAGCTATCCTAGCATAGTTTAAAACCTAAAATGCCACGGAAACTTGAGAGTGTTGTGGTACAGACAGTGCTGTCAGGAGGAAGGGATGGGATTGCTGTAGCCAGGTGACCCTCACAGGTTTGGAAAACTTGGCTGTAATGTGCCAACCTGTTTTCTTTACAGGATTGGTTTAGGTACTCATCTTGAGGTTGATTAAAAGTCTTTAGGAAAACTTGTTGCCCCCCAAAGAACAAAAAAGGTGCCAGAAAAAGTCTTTGCTTTAAATTGCACAAGTTCAGTGCTATATGCCTTGTTCATTCATGTCATTTAGGTTGTGTTCATATCATGCAATATAGTGCTGTGTGGGGAGACCTCAGCTAGCTCTGTTCCTTCATGCTCCATCATGCCTAATATACCTTGCTCCTCCATATAGCCGATTTCCCTAGTTAGAACATCTTTATAATGCACTTACACTGTTTCCAGCAACAAAACTTGCTCTGGATTTGCAAATTGACTGAATGCAAAACATTGTGTTATGCCATGCAGACCTACCCAGAATTGCTTAAGTGTTTGTGTTGATGACCACAACGTTTACTGCCATCCAATATATATGCTGTTTATAATTATTAATACAAAGATGTATTTAAAAGGTGGAATTGTTAGCTAAGCACCATACAACCATGTAATAGCTCCTTGAATATTTCAGCAAGGTCCAATAAATGCATGGAAGAAACAGCTGCTGGAAGAAATTTGTTCCCCAGCTTCCAAATACTTGGTTAGCTGTTGTATAAAGTGCTGCTTAGAGTGATTGCTATTTGAAAAGTAACTGGTTGTCCATAGTCATATAGAGCAACAACTGATAGAAACCCCAGAGAAAAGCTCATAAAAAGGGACAAAAAAAGTTTTCCTCTTGTGAAAGGACCAGATTTTGTGCTAATCTGAACTTGAGCAATATTGGTACGTAATACTACAGTATACTTTCTCAACTGCTTTCTTGTTCTTCACTGTCATAGCTTTTATTAAGAAAAAATAAATTTTTCGCTTTTATGGTGCCTCAGAAGTATTAACCAAGTGTAACTGGTACAGGGATGTCTACAGAAGTGCCTTTAGCACAGTAGATTTGAAAGGTGTGAACTTGTCTGCTCATCTCTCTGAGGTGTTAATTCAGATGCCCAATGATGATGGTTTAAATGTCAATATTGTTAACTACTCTGTTATTCATGGGCAGAAAGGAGAGGGAAGACAGACTCTTCTGCACAATTAACTGAACTGACATCTCTCTTTGGTTCCACAAAAATTAGCAGTTGGAAGGTAGTGCTGTCTCCTGTATTTTCTTTCTGCGTTCCAGGAAGAGTGAAGCATAAGCAGCCTTGCAAGGTCCATCAGCATATGTGATTTTCTGACAGGCATCATCTGTTAACAGCAACATTATCTGCTCAGAGCAATGCTTTGCTTAGGTGACTTGTAAAATAAGCTCTGCCTATCTAGTGGGTTTGCGAAGAGACTTTTGAGAAATTACCTTCTCTGTCCTTTCTTTTCAACATGAGTGCCAATTCCTAAAAAGGTGAAACCAAAAAAGAATGCATTTAGAGTACACATTTTATTTCATTCTGACTTTAGTTTATTTATGTCCACTAAGTCCAATATGGTTCTGGCTAAACACAGAGGCTCGCTTCATTCCCTTGCCTAGGAACTTAGCTCCTTGAGAGCGCATGTTGTTGAGTAGCTGTAATGAGCCCCAGCATTTAGCTTTCAAAAGACAAGAATATTGCAAGTATTGCCTTTTTGTATCATTATAGAGAAGTTAAATGTTTGCTATAAGTCTTTTACGTTTCATTTTCTGTTTCCAAAAACTTCCAGTGTCCAAGAGAAAATATACCTTAAAGGCAG
The DNA here is from genome assembly GCA_013401275.1 of Pandion haliaetus. Classification (NCBI taxonomy): domain Eukaryota; kingdom Metazoa; phylum Chordata; class Aves; order Accipitriformes; family Pandionidae; genus Pandion; species Pandion haliaetus. The sequence goes on from VYZV01010121.1 coordinate 45,900, forward strand.
TGGCTGCCTCTGCATCTCTTGCACAAATGAAAATGGCTTAATTCCAAGGTTTTCAGTGTTGTATATAAAAGGAGAATTACTGTACTGCATACAGAATATATCAGCTTAGGAGAATGTGACCATAATGAGGAAAGAAAATCAAAGTCATCATAAAGTTCAAAGAGTGAAAACCGTGTGCTAAATAGTGCTGTTAGGTGTCTTGCATTTTTTCATCTGCCACATTGCCTACAAGCTACCTGAAATGTGGGGCTCTGAAAGAATATTAATATTTGAAGTCTTTTGTTAGTGTTAATATAAGTAAAAAGGGGAAAGGAAGATCTGGTGTTGCTTTTAAAGCTTTTGATGAAGTTAAACATGTCATGAAGTTTAATATCCCAGTATAAAGATAGTCCTGCCTTTGGGTAAAGATGTCCCAGTCTTGAATTACTTAGTTGCCAGCGTGGCACTGGCCCTGTTCACTTTGGTGATTTGAGGCTTTCCTCTATTTATAGAATATTCACTATGGATGAAAAACTAAATTGGGGTTTTTTCCATTTGATTTATGGGGGAAAAATAAACACTGCTTATGGTTATGGAGCATACCTTGTGTTTGAGATCTCTGTTTAGTGTTAAAACAGCTTTTTAAACAAATTTTCAGCTTTCAGCATTACCTAGATAGGTTAAAAATTATTGGTAACACAGTCTTCTGGCCTTCAATAGGCAAATGTACTTGTATCTCAAATATGTCTGCATTTGTGCTTATTATGAACATTCCTCTGTCACTAACTAAATCTAAGTGAATAGATTAATGATAATAGCATATGTTTTTGTCATGTAGACTGTAGATATGAATGAGGGAAGACTTTGTATAAGTTTATTAAATTAGTTGATCTTTAACAACGGTGACTTGGTGTAAGCTCCTAATAGTTGTATTGGCTCAAGTGATTATCTGTTTGTATCTTAGTGCTTTAGATTACCAATTTTGTTTGCTATGGCTGCACTTGCGTTATAGAAACTATTCACAAAGACAGAAGGCACAGCCTCTGCCACAAGGAGTTTGCATTTAACAGACACACAAATTAGGCTCCAAGATTAACTTGTGCCCCTCTAGCAGGTTAAAACCCTTTACAAATTAGTGCCCTGGACGGCTGCCAAAGCACACTAGTGATTGGCTTTTGTGTACCTAAGCTCTGATAGCTAAGAAGGGTGGAGAACCCCTATTTTATTGGAGATATTAACGTACTGCTCACAGATGTCGTCTTTGGCAATAACTGGAATTGGCTAACAATGTTGCAAATGTAGGCTAGCTGCTCAGCCCTACCACTTTCTGATAGAGAAATTCTATAGATGAATGATGATAAGGGAGGATAGCGCAAAATGCCAACTGTCTTGTCCGTTTTGCACATGATAATGGTGTCTGGTACAGTGGTGTTTCATTAAGAAAGAAGGCCTTGTGGTTTGATACTACTTTTAGTGTGTACGCTAAGGGCATCCACTCATTAATGAAGTGCTAGGAGAAACTCCATCTTAACATTCAGTGTAGCAGAGATGTGAAGGTTTACAAGGCTTCACATGAAATTGAGAGCTAATTCTGGGTAAAACCAATACTTGATTGGATGTTTTCATTTCTTTGCCTCACAAATGAAAGAAATGAAAATATTAAACTAGAATTACACGGTATTTTAATGCTATGGAATATATGGATAACAGAAGTGTTTGGAGGCGTTGAAATCAAAGATTATTGTTCTGGTTGCTTTTACAAATATATAGGTGGGCAAGTTCCTTCCTCACAGAATTTATGTTCTGAGGAAGACTGGCATATAGTAGACTGAATTTTTAGATTGCAGCCCTGTAGCTGTAGAAATTGTTCCTTTCTTTTTGATAGATCTCGCCACTATTCTTTATCATCTAGTATGTATATATAATGTGGTAAAGTGTGTGTTATAGTTAAACATACCCGGCCTGTCTGGTTTTAAGTGCCTTGATGCTTCCTATTAAAATAGTCGTCTTTCATTTTATTTAATTTGGAATTAAATTTTCTGGGTTTTGATACCTGCCTTAAATTGAAATGTGGGTATCTGTTTTACACAGACTTACTTTTGAATGTTTTCAAGCTTGAAGTAATTGGATTCCTCATTAAAGCTGAAAATAAGTCTGAAACATACTGGAAGTTTTGTAGCTACAGAATAAGATGCATATGGGCAGTGCAATGGGCTGTGATTTCAAAGGCAATCTTACTTTTGGAGTTTCCTAAGCACTAGGTGCTTGACTTTACATCCTTAATAATGTCATTCAATGCGGTTTCTGGTTTATAGTTGCACAGTATCTATGTAATATGTCATTAGAGAATAATAGGTTCTAATGGCAAACGGTCAATTTTTGTGAGTATTCTCCATAGCATTTTTTGTTGGTACAGTCAATATTTCCGTTGTTGTAACAGTGGATGTATGAGGAATTATATGTCAAAAATGTTCAGCTGAAGGCCTTGTAGAGACAATATATGCCTTCAGGTTTAGTAAACAGGCTTAGTCCACTGGGGTGATGGGGTTGCAGCAACACAGCCCTGCTGGATCTTTGGGGTGGAAGTTTAAGCTACTGCTGGTATAATAAGGAATGTGGTAGTGCTGGCATGGTTGGTGAGACTGTAAAGACCAGGCAGGGAGTGGTCCTGTACAGAAAATATAGCATTTTTTTCTTCCATAGGTCATGTCACAATCCTCAGCTGTGCTTTGTATTTCAAATTTATGTTCTTTTTTCAAGATCTTATGTCTTGGCAAGACACTTCAGTTGCATTCACTGTAGTGGTAAGTGGCCTTATGGACAGGAGGGATTTAGATTCAACAGTGGGTTTAACTTCAAGCCAGCCAGGTAAAATCCATGCTAAAAGGAAGGACAGGCACACAGGAGTGGTAACCACCATGGAGTTACGATTAAACTGCTGTTGGCTTGTTTAAGGATGGAGGCACCTGTCAACCAGTCTTCTGTTTGAAAGCCCTGAGAAATCATACAAAATAAACTGTTCCTCGTTAACTTGATTTGTGCTCTTTCTGTGAAAGATGTGTTTTTCTTGTTTGCGTGAGACAAAATTACCTGATTTCCTCTATGCATTACTCGGATATTCTAAAATTATATATCTTATTTAGGATAAAATAAACCTTTCCAATTAATAAACCTGAGAATAGGTCAACTTCAAAGACAGCAACATAAAACACCCACAAGTGGCCATTAAATATTTATGGACTGAGCATTTGTTAGAATTATCAATGGATATCATAGATATGAAAGGCTGTATCCCCATGAATAAACTATGATATTACACATTTGTAACCACTTTGTAATTAAGGATACTTTAAAACTAGACTTCTGGTACTTTCTGTGTAGTGGTTGTTGAAAATGGCAGGTGTTAAGAGTATCGGAGCTGCGTAGTATGGTCTCACTGATATGGTAGTCCCAATGTAGAAGTATCATAAAAAACAGGAAAAACAGGCTAATGTCTTTTAGACAACAGAAAAGAAATGAGTAGCAGGAATGAACACTCGTGGGAGGTAATAGCCTGACTCCACATAAAACATCAGGCATTTCTGTCATTTCTTTGGATTCTTTGGACTTCAAATCTTTGGATTTCAGTCTGGAGACAGGTTCTGGGCATTGTCTTCCTTTTAAGGCTATTATTTGTAGTGCAACTAATGACCTAGAACCTCACAGAAATCGGACGTGGGATGAAACTAGTATAAAACAAAACCTGCATCTTCTAGAGCAGGGACCTGTTACGATCAGTCTTTAAAGGGCTGTGAAACTAAAGCTGATCTGAGCTTGTGCAGTTGCCAAATCTTGGTACTCTCCTAGCCACACAGTCACATCCCTGGCCTCTTCTTGTCAAATGTGGCAAAGAAAGCTGCAAGGCAAGCTGGAGGAGCTCAGCATTAGTTTTTAGGCTAAAAGGAAATTAGCCTCTGGTTAGATCAGTGGGCTAATCCTGGTGACTGGCTGGCCAAGTGAGCAGCTTTCGAGATGCGGGGAAAGGCGGAGAGCGTGTGGGGAAAGGGCAGCGGAGCACCCAAGTACCCCATGAAACACCAGCCTTGCTGCAGGGTGCTGCCTTTGGGAGCTCAGGTTCCTGATTTGAGAATGTGGTTGTATTAGCAGCAGTGCTGAGAAACAGTTGGGTTGCTTCCAGGCTTGTGCCCATAACAAAAGTAAGGCTTGTTTGCTTTGTAATGTTCTGTCTTTAAAATCCTGGTGCCTGGTGAACAGTAACTATAGACTTGTGCTCCCTGGTATAAAGCACCGTTCTGTCACCGTTAATGAGGCACGTCCAGGTTTTAGGAAGCAGGGCATGTATGCGCTTCTAGGTATATTCACCATTGTCTCTATGTAATGGCTCCACTAGTTCGAACATTGTGCAGTGCCTGTATATGTGTATGTATGTGTGTGTATTTATATTATAAATTAATATTAAAATGGCCAATTTTTCCATCTTGGTTTTAAACTAAGCAGGTTAGTAAATGAATTACCCCCAACCTATTCTGACATTTAGAAATGGTCATTTTTTTCTCTATTTAAAAAGGAGCTATAGAAAGGAGTGGCTTCACTTTTACATTCTTTCTATCTCATGTCTGATTTCTGAGATGCAGCAAGCTTAGCCACCTTCATTTTAGCTGGTGTGTGCTAATGCTTTTTCATGATCATGCTCCGTTTTTGATGTCCCACTTACGGCTCGTTTGTTTGGGTTTCTTTTTTCCCCCTTCTTTTTTTCCTTCTTGAATGTATATATACTTGTAAACTGTTTCTTTGCTTTCTCTGTTAATGGTGTATAAGCTCAGCATTGAATGCAGGTAGATCTTTTTAACTTGTAGCAGAACTGCCAGGTAGGGGTTATATTTCTCTTATTACTTATTGTATAAAATGTTCTTTGGAAAAAATGGTATATGCTATCAAATATTGTATCAGTTCTGGAAAAAATGCTAAGCTAAATGAATGCTGAAGAATGTTGTTAATATGGGGAAAAAGTAGGAAGAAGTATTTGAGCCTTTCTGTGTCCCTGTAGAATATTTTTTTGTTTAGTCTATTAAGGTTGTATAATTAAAAGCAGTTTCTATTTTAAACTGTGTGTCAAGATTCTTGCATTTCAGTAATAATGATTGTTGTTTGAAGTTGAGCAGCTTTTTAAAAATCAAGACTGTGTTGCAATGGTTGTAGTAGAGGTCTTTGGCCTTTTTGCCCATATGTATAGGGATCTAAAACTATTTCAGTATTCTATATATGTTAGTAAATTATTTGTTATACAGTATTTTAATTGTAGCAATACCAACATACCAGGTTCAGTTAAAACCTTTGCATTAGGTGCTGTACAAATGTCATGGTAGCCTTACACTATAACACGGTAGACTTACATGCTTTAAAAAAATAAATCTTAAATGTATGGCACAATATGAAACTTCCTTTTGCTTTTGAAAAGGAATATGGATAAATATAGATATGATTTACAGCTAGCCTTCTCTTACTGGTAACCCCACTGTATCTGAATGACGTGTGTCATCTGCCTTCTAAATAAATAAATAAATAACCTGAATGACCTGCTTCATCCTGCCAACTGAACCACCCAGATGTTTGACGCTGATGCCTAAGGCTGTCTTATGGGGGATGTCTTATGTGAGGGTGTGAGTGTGCGTGTCTGTGTTTGTTTTAGAGAGGGAAGTATTTAAGAAATACCCAGATTGGAGAAATTTGAGGAGGGGGGGCAAGCAACCAACTGGGTGATACAGTGTTAGTTTATAATCTTGTGCTATCTCTGAAATTAAGCGATTTGATTTGGTTTCCTCTGCTAAATGTTCTAACAGTCCTTTATTGTCTTACGTATTTTATTGTCCTATCATCTCTAAAAAATTTCAGTAGTTTATTTTGCATTATTGCTTTTCTTTTAAAAATAAAATGAAAACAAATAAAAAACCCCAACCCCTCCCACCTATTGAGCTTCTCAATACATGTTTTTATGTTATCCTTGGGTCACATTTCTAATTTTTTTTGGCATTGTAGCTTAACATTTTCAATCTGTTCAATATTTAACACGGGTAATTTTGAAATCTTTTGAATAATTAAACTGGTTCAATTTTTAATCAATTTAATTTTAAACTTTATATTTAGGTCAATCTAAACATTGAACCATTTCAAAAGTTAAACAAGATTAACTGTTTATTTGATCAAAAATTATGGTTATCAAATAGGATTCAGGATTGATTTTGTTCCTTGCCCTTCATTCTTTTCTTAAACTTTCAAAAGTTGAGCTGCTAAAATTATCAATTAAAATACTGGTTTTGGGCTACACTATTTTTAATAAGATATATTAAGAAAGGTCATTTAATATCACAAAATGTGATTTTAAATTGCAGTGGTAGAAAGGTGCCTCATGTACATTATTAGCTTATAAAAAAAAGCCTAAAATGCTGCAGTTATAGTAAATTACAAAATGTAATAAAGCTGAAGATTTCCTTTCAAACAAAGTATTCAAAAATCTGAAACATCATGGCAATAGTAAATCACTCTCTGTTGCTCATAATTAAAAATTTGGGTTTTTTTTTATTTTTTTTCAGTGTAGTTATTTTCATACTTAAAAAAAATAGATATTTAGCCCTTCTGAAATGCATAACCTTATCGGTACTGTTGTTTTCCTTACTTTCTGTTTTATAATCCTTTCATGTTATAAAATGTACTTGAAACCAATATTCACAGCAGAGAGTAAGAGTAAAAATGCTTCCTTCTTGCCTTGACACAGTTCCAGCATTTCTGCAAGGGGTTTACACCAGAAAGTTGCAAGTCCTGGCACTTGCTGAGTTAAAACAAAATGGGGAGAAAACTGTTCAGCTGAATCAAAATCAGAAAATACCTTGAAATTTAAGGAGGAACATCGCTTTGGCTGAGAAAACGCGATCTTCCATCATTAACTATGTGGGATTTATGCTTGGTTAAAGACATAATAAGAACAACACGGAGGAAAGAGATCCTTCCATGCTTTTTGAGGCTGTTGCAACGCTAGGCTAGTTTGGAAAGATGCTCTTAAAAATGCCACCCCCTGGTCCTTTCTGCCTTCCTGACAAAGAGCCAGGAGTCGAGGATTTCCACTGCTTTTTTTACAGTGTGCAAAGTCATGTCAGCCGTTCTCAGAGATTTTTGATGCGTGGATGTCTCCTGTCATCCCAAATCATGTTTGTACTCTTGAGCCAGGCCTATCGAAACTGAACTCTGCTGCTTTGCTGCAGGTCAGCTTTCATGGACAATTAGTGTTGTAACAGCACTTTGGTCGCAAGTTGTCGTGAGTGTTTATCATAAAGGCATCATCCAGGGGTGGATCAGCAGTGATCGGCGAGTCTTCTGCTTTCTGAAGCATCTCCTGCTTGCCTTTTCGTGGGTGCTGGTCAGGTGACGGCTCCGCAAATCCTTCCCCACCGCTGCCACGCAGCCTGAGGCTCTCCAGACACGCTGCTTGCTTTCCCCTGCTCTCCGCTCTTCGTCTTCGCCGTCGTCCCTCTCAGTAACTGTCAGATGCCCCCGTCACAGCGTGCTCTGACAAGAATGAAAAGAGCGATCTTCCCGCTGCTGGGCGCCGTGTCGGGATTGACACCTCGGACGTGCTTGATGCTGTGTGAGGTGCTTGGCTCCAGCAGTATGCAGAAGTAAACCAATAAATCTTCAGTGTCACTCTACTTATTGCGACTTGATTGCTTCCCCCCCCCAATCACTATGGAAACATACTTTTTTTAGTTTTTTGCTTTGTTTATTTAGCTCAAAAGTCCAAGTTCTTTAGGGCTCTTCCAAGTGTGTTCCTGAACCACCGTCTTCAGTTATTGGGACACAAACTTAGCTGTAAGTAATGCTACTTTCTTGCCGAACAGATTTTTATTTATTTATTTCCCCCCTTGGAGTATCTGTAAGCGTTTTTATGAACAAGGCCAAATAAAAGTTTTCCAATGTTGTAGATAAGTAGTATTCTCATTTTATGGTTGAATAAACTGGAAGAGTCCACTGAAGTCTTGCTCCTGGTAGAACTGGAGGGAATATAAGTATTTCAGAATTGGATCCCGAATGAGTGATTCACCCGCAAGCAGGCAGCAAATGAGGGGAAGAGATGGAAAAGGTTGAGTGTGGTAGCCAGCCCCTGTCTGCCCCACGCTGCAGCCCTGGCACCAGAGCCCGTCAGTGAAAATGTTCTCACTTGACTGTACGGAGTAGGGCAGGAGCAGTCTACCCAAGGAGAACAGGAGGAGGCACCGAGGGGGGTTGTACCGCTCTCCTTCTACCTCTGCCGGGTGTCACACACCTCCCAGCACAGGCTCTGCCCCTCCGCCTGCCTGCCTTTGCTGCTCTCACCATCGTGACAGCTTCCAGTGAAGTTCAGGAGACCCTGGGGGGTGAAGCTTTAAAAAAATAAGTCCTTTTTTACCTTTGCAGTTGAAATGCACTAATTTTCTATTTAAAGAATATTCTTGTAATCTGAATGAAGAAAAGGGAAGGTTTCAGCTTTCACCTCTTACTTTTGACTTCAGTTCTGTCAATTCACTTACCTTTATGTTAGTGTGCCATACACAAATATCTTTATTCCTGTGTCTTAATACACGAGTAATTCTGACATTTTTCTTTAGTCTTAGTTGTTGTTAATTTAAGAATGAATTTTTTTTTGTAAATGGTTCTCTATATCCAATGCTTTCCGTGGCCAACTGTTACATGCATTGCGACTGCTTTACTGCAGACTATTTTGTAAAATAGAAATGCTGACAGCGTTGGCTGTGTGATATGGGCATGCAAAGCACCAAAACTCATCTTCACTCTCTCATCAGAAAAAGCAATGTTTTCTTGTCCCTGTAATATATCCATTTGAAACTTGCAGTTCTCTGCTGAGTGAAAAAACAATTGGTTGTAACATTCATCAAACCACAAAAAAAGCGAGATGTTAGAAGCTGGTTTGCTGCACAGTGTACATATGTACTATATAAAAAGTGCATGTGTTTATGTGTACACGTAGCAACATTCCATTAACAGTGTAATTTCTTAGCAAAAAAAAAAAAGGTTTACGTTTCTCAGCATAGGTGTAAAATCAGGGAATAGAATTACTTTAATGTGCATTGGCTTCTTATGACACAAATCTGGCTTTGTGTTTAACGTACAGTTCTGGTTTTGCAAAGAGTTGATTTTATTTTCCTAAACCACTTGGACGTGACCGTTATAAAGGGCGTGAGTATAAAAGAATGCAAAACTGTGATCTGTATATTCTTTCTTGTTTTAAAGTTCTGTTCTCTTACCAGATGCTATATAGGCAGTTAATTTCAAATAGTGGCATAACTTTCCTTTATGTCTACTAGATTTTGATAGGAAAACCAGCAAGTGGGCCTTGTTTCACTTTGGAAGACACTGTAGAATAAAAATAGACATGTGCTAAATAAGAAGATAATTCATTTCAGTTGTGGGGAGCTGTAAGGCATGATAAATGATTTTCCTGTACGAAATTCCCCATTTCTGAGACAGCATTAGTTTTTACTTTAATTACCAGTTCCAGTAATGTTTCCTATCCATAACTGTCTACAAAATAGACTGTTGCTGAGCAGAGGGTATGGCCTGTTTACTCATCCATTGAAAAGAGTGCCTAAGTTCTACCAAGTCTTCCTTACTTGGTCTGAACTGCCTCATGGGAGAGTGTCCTTCATTTAAATATTTAAATATTAATGTTTTGTTTTACAGGCAGAAAACTTCAATGTCATTTTAAGGATATGTAACTTTACGGGGGAATGTCTACCCATCACAGGAGCAGGTCTTATTTTTATTTTTGACCTTAAGAGAAAGCATTTTAGAAAAATGCTACGGTACTTCCATCTTGAGAAGTTCGACTTGTGTATCTTGTTTTCTTGTTGCAGAATAACAGCAGCAACAAAAACAACAGAAAGAGGCTGTCAGGGTGGTTTTCTCAAAAATGGTTTAGCTGACATTAGCCACAAATGAGCAGAGCGGCACTAACTACTAATTGATTACAGTAATTACGCAGTCTTTGGCTAGTTTGTATTGGCAAACTATATATACTCCTCACATAAATGTGAACTTGCAGAATGCATGGAAAAGGTCACTCTCATTTGCATGATAGGCTTCATTAGAATATGCTAAGGACAAGACCTAGTGTTTTATGACTTCAGGTGATGAATAGCTACCATATTACTCTGCTCGTTGAAAGCATGTTTCAGTCACCTTAATTTACATGCTGTTTTTTAATGCTGAGAAAAATCTGTAGGCTGGTAAGGAACTAGCAACAGATAACAGTTTCATTTTATTATGGTTGCATTGTGGGTTGTGCTTCATTTTCTTCTTTGTTCTAAAGAGAGAACAAACATTTTTTCGATACTTTTGAGGAGGAAATTCTTTGTGATGTGTCTTTCTCACAGCAATGGTTATTTTGACCCCAAACTACAACAAAACGCAGTTTGTTGGCAAGGCTTTGTCATTTTACCCTGTAAATATATATATTTTAAAAAAAGAAAAGCTTTTCCTTTGAATGTGGGGACTAAGGTAGGAAGGCAATTCAGGAAATCTTGAAAATTGGAGATTCTTTTTTAAGATCAGATTTTTTTTCCGGCAAGGTTAGTAAATGCAGGGTGTTTTACTTCCAGGCTGACTTCAGTGTCCATGTGTAATGAAAGAAAAATAATTCTAAAGTCTTGAGACGAGAAGTGTGTTCCTAATACAAAACATAAAGTATGCATTTGTAGTGATGGAAATCCGATATCTGACCAGATAGTAGTTTTTTTCATTTAACTGCAGTTCTCCTTACAAATCCCATTGTAAAATGGGCAGTGGGGGTTCTCCTCATATCGTTATTTGTAGATTGTAACATATTGGAACATGGGGTTAATGTTTCCAGCTATGTGGCTTTTTTAAAGTTTCTTGGGTTGCAAAAGGTGGTACTTTGAGTAAAACTGGTAGAAAATAAAAAAAGGGACAGTTTTGTTAGAAATTGCAGTTTTGTAATAAAATTGTACAATGAGCTTGCACAAGCTTTTTAAAATATCATTGCTGCCACTGAACAGGTCTGTAATTTATTTGTTCAGGAATGTTAGAGGCATTTTTGATTTATTTGTTTTTAGAGAAGTTTTGTTAAGCAAGATAATGAGCAGAGCTGGTGTTAATCATTTACTATGCAACTCTGAAAAATGAAAATTTTGCATATCTTTAGCACTGTTGGGGAAAATAAATTCACTCATGCTAATGGTCTATTGGTATAATTTTTAAAAAATGTTATCTGTTACTCTGGAGAAATTCAATACATTCATATGTTATGATAAAAGCTAAACTAATCAATATATAATTATACATCTATATGTACGTATGTATTGAGTAATCAGAAGTATTTGTTATCTGTAGAGATGAAAAATGAATTTGGTGGTGGTCACTGCCATAGGTGACTACATATTTGCTTATGAATAGCCCTTCAGGTGAATATATTCCTCATGTATTCACAATAAAAAGTTTACTTTTTAGAACAGGCTCTCAAGAATGCTGAATGAGTTTGATCTCATTCCAGGTGGCCAGGAGTTTGCAAATATGGTACAAGTTGCCATGGCCTTTGCTAAATAATATTTATTTTAAGGATTTACTGTAACAGCTAAACTAGTATAGGATTTAGTGTAACTAATTTAGAGAATTTAAAGATTAGATGCCCTTTAACTTGTTTCTGTTTATACAGCACAGAATTATGACGTTCTGCTTGGCATGTAGTCCACTGATTTTTTTTTTTTTATTTTATTTTTAAGAATTACTATTTTCCATTTTTCAGTTTCCTGCTGAACAGCTATACTGTTCTGTATCAGATTGTCTCTGAAGCCTTAGTTCTTCATGTATATCTGTATGGGTTTGGTGTGACTGCTCATCAGACAAATAAAACTGACTTCAGGTACCAGATGGAGTTTTAAGCCTATCAGTCTGTGATTACATCTGGTCCTCTCTCTCTCTCTCTCTTTCAAAATCAAGAGGTCCTCAGGAACAAATATCTATTATTTCCCTGGGAACTAATGGAATTAGTGACTTTTGGATCATGTGGAAACTGTTAGTTGTATAAGGTGCTAAGGCTTGTTTGGGAAAAGGGCTATGTATTTTTTACCTGTTTAAGCATTCACCACTGAATGATGGAAGATGGAGAAACAACAAGCTGTCAGGAATTTGACTTTATAAATTTAATAATCTTTTTTAAAAAAATAAGGAAAGTGTGATCTGAGGAAGAGAGGTGAGTCTTAGTAGGTGTGTTTTCTTGTTGTGGCCTCTGTTCTTCAGAAATGTCATAAAGGAGACTTTCTCTGCACTGTCAATAATTCAAGTCATTTCTTAATGATGCACGTGCTCTGTCATTTGCCTGTCAAGGAGAGATGAACCTCCAGTTTAAATGGAAGGACTTTGACTTAATCATGTGCCAGTGGACCATATACTGTTGTAAGTGATTCTACTGGCTGCTTTCCCCATCACTACTTTCTTGTAATGTAATGCACGGCCAAGCAATATTCTCTTCTTTCTGTGCTATGGGGTTAGTTGGTTTGTTTTTCCCCAGCTACTAAAACTACCTCATCTTTATTACCGATAGCATTTGTAAGGGTTGACTAGAAATTCGTCTTTGCATCTGAGAATCGTGGTTTCCCAATAAGTAAGATTGAGAGAATATATAGAATACTTGAAATATGCTTGTGCTTAAATAGCACTGGAGCAAGCAGTTGAAATCTGAGGAGGGTGGGTCATGTCCTTTTAGACCTCATTCTCCAGGAACATGCATGGCTTGACTAAGACTTTCTCTGATAAGGTGAAAGAGAAAGGAAGGGAGAAGGATACCGTATATCTAAAACAATTTTTAGCACCTTTAGTAGAAACAAGCCCCATGAAGCTTGGTGACTTCTGAAATATTCTGCCACCGTAAGCATGAACCTCCATCACTGAGGTCAATAATGAATTTGACTGTTTCTTTACTATGGGCTAAATTCCAGGCTGTGTTGTTACTCTATACTGCACTCCATTTCTTGTCTTTGTTGTTATGCTCATTTATGCCAGAAATAGAATGCAGTTTGACAGCTATCACTACAAGTGCCTGTGGACATCATATGCAAGCCAAATGCTAGATGGTGATAAATATGTTGTGATTAGACCTTGGTATCTAGATCATATGTACTATAGTGAATCCACCACTTGTTTGCTCACTTCTTCAGAGGAAGTAGGTTTGCATTTAGAGATACACTGGAAACAAAAATATCAAATCTTCTAAAATCTTCTAAAATCTTTTAAAAAAAGAATATTCAGTTTGATTTGGCATGTTGCTGGAATGAAATACATCCTTTCTGAATGTTTTGTAATCCTCTTTAGTGATGCAGCTACAAAAAGGTTAGAAGAAACGCTGTGTTCTTAAAGTGGTAAGACAGAGCAGAAATTTTTGGCAACCACAAATGTAAGAGCTACAGACCTATGTAGCAAAATACATGAAAAATGCTGAAAAAGGGAATTCTATTTAAATTAGACTTAATTGAAAAATACTTGAAAGAATTTGCTTGTTCACTTCTGTGAATGAATGCATGCTAGCCCTACTTCCCCTTTGGCACAGACTGTATGAAGAGCAAGGGCAAAGATGTGTAGGTGGTGTTGGTCCCCTCTGCTGAGAGCTGTGTCCCAGAAAAGGGAAGAGTGAGGTCGTGATGCATCCCATTTCTAAATATTTCTGGCTGAGGGGATCCATGGAGAGGTTGATAGCATTTAGTAAAACAAGCCTGCTCAGGTGAAGGTCTTTCCTGAGCAGTAACATTGGCCTTTGTGCAGTTCCTCTCCAGCACAGCTGCTGGGGATGTGACAAACACAGTTACCAAGCATGAACTGGATCTTCAGTGTGTAATGGGGTATTACTGTACCAGCTTCACCCTTAGGCAAAGCAATTGTTGCGTGTTCTGACAAATCTAGGGGTTCTGACAAATCTGGTGCTGTAGCTAAGCACAGCATTCCTTTTCTCTGGACTGGTGGGATTTATTAGGAAAAATGGCACTTGGCCGTGGATCCCTGTCTAAGAATGTTTGTCACTCACGTGCTTCATTTATGTAATGCTGTGATAAAAGAGACTTGATAGCTATGAGTTTGAAGTTTGTTATCAGTGCCACGTTTAGTAACTTATACCTAACCTTCTTCCTTAACCCCTGATTACAGGCAGTAATATTAGGTAATCACTTTCACTAGCCTTAAATGTACTTAAGAGTTTTACAAAATATACTCATTTTCATCAGGACTGTTGAAACACATTTCTTGAAAAGTAGGATGTCTTTTTAGCGTAAGCAATGGTAAATTCTGAATGAGTTGTCAGTACTGTTAAGATTTGTGAAGTTCTCTAATAGGTATTCAAGAAGGTAGCTTCAATGCCAGGTAATATCTGTATTGTGAAGTGTTATGAAAGGTGTTTTTCATACTTCTGTTTGTACCTGGCACTGTTCAGTTTTGATTTGTAAATTGTGTATATCTTTTTTTGCATTGGTTTTAATTTTGAATGACTATATCAAAACTATTGGAGGATCCTTACTTGGAATGATTGTACTTTTGCTATTCAATTAAGATACAGGCTTGCAG
>VYZV01010134.1:6383-25114 GCA_013401275.1 Pandion haliaetus
ATATATATATACACACACACACACATACATGTAATTATATGTATTTATCAATATATATTTTTATAGATATAAAAGAGCCAGTGACAGAGCCAGATTATTGAACCTCTTTGTGCCTTAAGCTTCAAAATAGCATTAAACTCCCACTGTAATGTGCTGAGAGTTTTGAATGAAAGGTTTTAAGTTGTGCAAAACATTGTTCCAGCAGAAGACTCTTGCACGGTACAGTATTAAGTGCTTAAAATTGTCATACTGGCTATTTACTTCCATCTTCCTCATGAGTAAAACATGTATGATGGGCTTGATCTTTACATTTTGAAATGCATGATCTGTACTATCAAAGGATGCTGCTACAATTGGGTTTCATCATTTTGCACTTTGTACAAGTGTGCATACTAAAAGCAACATACTGCCAAGACCTGCCATATTGTTACTGATGTCTGACTATCACAGCTGGATACAAACTTTATTACTGTTAATTTTAACAAATCCTAGCAAATGTTATTTGGTTGGTGTGGCAGTTATTCCCTAAACGAATTTTTTCAGGAAAAGCCTCATTCTGTCTTACGGCAAGGTATTGCTTAGCATTAGTATGGGAAAGGAAGAAGATTAGAATAGCTGTGCAAGAACCTGAAGGTTTATAGTGCAAATAATTTTTCTCTTTTGTAATAAAATATTTTCATTATTTTAGGTTGCAAGACACCTTGCTTTTCTGAACAAAGAACTTGAAGTATGCCATCTCCAACATCATATGAAATCCTGCAAATAGCTAATAAACACATTGACCACCTGAAGAACTTCATGTCAGACTTTTATTTATGTGAAAAGTGAACACCTTCTCCAGAGGCTCTCTCCTCTTGGATCCCTGCTTTATGGGCATAAGCAGACAAGAAATTCAAAGTTGGGTGTAGCACTGGCTTAGTTTGTATGTTTATAAGAGCTGAATTTCTTCCCTGCCAGATAGCAGCACCTGCATTAATCAAATTGTTCAGTACAGTTCTGTTCACACAAGCCAGCAGTGCAGCAGAAGCACAACAGTTTCTGTAAAAATCTAAGATGTGAAGTACATGCACTTTATACAGGCAGCCTTTCCAGTCCAAGACCTCTCTTCCAAGACTGTATTTTACACAAGGCAGTAAAACTCCCAAGTACTTGATTTAAAGGTCTCACAAGGGTCTTCTAAAACTAATTCCTATGTACTGGTGGTGATGACTGCTGTCCTTCGTAGCTACGCAGCAGCCATAGCGTACTGGTCCTAGGGTGGGATTGAACAAACTGCAAAGAAGTTGGACTCTAAACAACAGGAATTTTAGCAAGAGCCCTTGCATCTGAGTAGATTCAAAAATCTTGCAGTTACCTTAACAAGCACGGTAATCTTAAAAAGGAGGTGCCAAAGTCCCTCTGGAAGACAAGACACATGCCCCAGAAGGAGATACCAGCATCTCTCCACAGGATAAAACAAAAACAATGCCCCCACTAAAGGAGCCTGCTGCATAGCTTAGCTGACCTCTGAGCAAGGCACAAATTGTTACGCATTGCTTGTCACGATAGATGCATGGTGTGCGCCTAGGAACAACAACTGGTACGAGCAGTTGGTGGAAAATACACTATGTGGCCATGAAGTCCTCAAAGTGAAAGAGTTCCCCATAGGACCCCTGTGTCCAAAACAGATGGCACCAAGTCAAATGCTTGTCCTTCCTTTGTGTCACGTAAGCCACTGTAGGTACACCAAACGCAAAAAACAAAATGTGAACAAGTGTGACAGGTAGTAGAGTTGTTTCAGTTGCTTACTCTGAACTAATGTATGCACACCTCACCTCAACCTTGGGGTAGAAAAAGAAAGAAGAGAATGCAAATGTATTCTGACTCAGCAGCAGGGGGAGGGGGGAAAAAAATCAATTGGCAATGCCATCCTGAGTGTAGAATTAGACATACTGGCTATATTTTGTTCTTTTTCTTACTAACTTTGAGGATAATCAGAGCTGTTAAGAGTTGAGAGAAGAGGTAAGCTATCTATGTATTAGTCTTGTTTGCTTTTACCTATTTTAAAACACATAGGGTCACCCCTTTAGAGTAAGTTTTACAAATTACAGACTTGTAAAAAGTTACTGTGAATTGCCACAGGCTTTGGATTCCATAGGAGCTCTTAATGAGCAGCAACTGCAAGGGACAGCACCCAGAAAGCAACTATTGTCTTTCCTCACAAAAATACACACACTTAAACAGGACAGGTTTATGTTTCTTCTGCACAGACCCCAAGGAGGAGTTTATACCATACATTTTCCTTTTCATCACCAATACAGACGCAAGACAATTAGGTATCTGTTTTATTTTTCAGGACTTTTGTTTTGTACACAGTTTTAAAAGCCAAAGAAAACTGAAAATTTTTAGCATTTCCCCAAAACCAACATTTTCTAAATTAACATGAAAGCTTGGTTACTCTACTCCTGTACTTAACAGTTCACATAGAGTAAATTGAAAGCACTGGAATAACAAGCTTTTTCTGCCACAAAACAATTTCCTTGAAAAGCTTCCATGGTATGAACAGGCTTTGCTGTTTTATATTCGAGGACCAGGCCTTCTCCCGTTTCAGTTTTAATTAGTTTGGTATTGACAGCTTTACCAGCATTGCTAAAATTAGTACTTAGTCTTATAATAGCTTCAGATGGAAGGTTAGGAACTATAGCTTTCAGGTCTATTGTCGATCCCTGCCCAAAATTGAGAACCATCATAAAGACTCTGTCTAACCCATCCAATTCCCTCACATACACAAAAACATCACTGTCATTCCAGATGTAGCACATCCACCCCCGATGAATGGGGAGTTCATTGTTGCGAAGTAAAGTTAGCTCTCTGTACAAATTCAGGGTTGAGTTGGACCAGGTCATCTGGATCTGAAACAGTCAGCATTAACAGGGTCATTTCCTTGCACTGAATGTAGGAAATACTAGTCACCTCTCACACCCACACAGCCTGCTGAGAACACACGCATTAGAATTCTGTTTTGACAATTATCTCTTCAAATTTCTCTGCAAATTCCACTGAAAAACTGCTTTTTCTCATGCACTTCCTTGGCATTTGAGGAGTGGCAGAAACAGACATTAATAGGCATGGCAATTTCCCCAGCACTGTTTCTTCCTCCCACAGCATCCTTAGAGTACCATTTATTCGGGAGAAAGCCACAGCCATTCAAAGCTTAATATTGACGTTTTTTCATTGAGTCTAATCTACTGAAGTCACAGGGTTTGTTTCACGTTTTATATTTTTCCTGCCTTATTTTTTTCTGTCTTCAATTCTGGTCAGCACTGTAGATCAGCAAAACCTGTTTGATTCACACGTTAGAGATGGTCTATGTTAAGTTCCTGTTACAAGGCCAGTGCTTTTAAGACAGACCAGATTTCAATTTCCATATTAAGATGACTAAAAGGATGTTAAAGAGCCAAATTGCCACATCTATATCATAATTGCAGCTGCTCTGCTTAAATTAATATGGAAGAAGTAGGCTCCTTGCTGGTGCAAGGATTTCCTTTTCTAGTAAGATTTGTGAGGATTCAGTGCTTTTTCTTCCCTTGAGTTTGTTCTTATTGCCAATTCCCACTAAGTAAAAGAAGTCAGAGAAAAACAGATTAAAATATTTTTAGACTATTAGTCTGTCACACATACAGATACCTACTTCAACATTTACACTTTGGTAGTCAGAGTTAACAGGTAACCAGCTACTGTTGCCTTCAGTAAAACCAGCATTAACTTTGCCATTCCACTGCATGGGGGATTTCTCTGCAAAGGTCACCTAGAAAATAAAGTGGCAATTAGCATATTGAAAAGTTATCCCTTGAATAGCATGTTCTCACATCTTCCAAATGATCGCCCTTTCAGTATTGCTTTCTTTGGTTTAAGTTAAAATTTAATAAGGAGGATGTAAACCTGCTCCAAATCTAAAGAGAAAATAAGAATCAAGACAGTTCCTGAAATGGAGAATGGATGGTCTCATGGATACAGCATCACTGGGTAAAATGTGGAATTCCCAAATGACTCCAGCAGAGTTGTCTCCCCTTGCAACAGATGGTTGGGTAAAAGTTTACTAATGATGACAGCTAGGATATTCTGATAAATGTCTAGACACACAGTGAGTGAATATATGAGTCCTAAGAAGAGATGCTGTTAAAATACCAGTAAACAACTAGTAAATGCTTTTCAGCGTCTGTTCTTTTGTAACCATCCCACTTTTCACCTTAGAACCCTTCAAGCTTATATTTGCAAGGGGTACAATTTGGACAGGATTGTTTGTGTTAGAACAATAAAATTATTTCCAAGTGCAAAAACTATTGAAAACCAGCTTTTAGCTGATTAAAAAGTGTTGATGTAAAAAGTCTGAAGTTCTCATTTTGAAGAATCAAAAAAAATTCTGATAAAGCTTCCTCGTTGTTATTGAAGAGCTGCCAAAAGATCTGACACTTAAATTTAATGATATAAGAGGGCATAAAATATTTTGCACATACTTTGAGTGTTTGTTTTCCATGAAAACTGTTTTTCATATAAAGGGCACTTTTCAATACAATCTGTCAGAACAGCAGCTCAACAAAAGAAATTGTCACTTTGCTTTGTGACATTATAAATAACGGGTTTCTCCTTTTAGCATGTTCTGAAAAGCAGGAGAAAAAAAAAAAATCCTAAGTTTTCAACACTGGTAACATTCCCTTTCATCTTTACCTCTTCTAGCTTCTCCTGAAGTGTTTTAAATGCTGGGGCTAAAAACTATACCTAAGCAAATAGTCTCCATCTTTCTAAGACACCCATTAATCAGGGAATCTTCCTCTCCAGGTTGAGTGGAGAGTGGTTTTGCATTGTTACAAAGCCGTGAGCCACAGGGCAGCCACTAAAAGAGAGTACTTCTCTGGAGAGTATCATTCTGTCAGCAGTAAGCAGCAGCAGTAAGAAAATGTGGGAGATATTTTGACCTAGGTGTTTCTCAGAGGAAACAAGATTTGCTGTTAAATCAGAGAATCTTCCTCACATCTGAATCAGACAAACCTGGCGATGATCCCGTGCTTCTTGAAGTGCCTCTTTCCCTTTGATACAAAGCTAGCCAACACTGTTGTTAACATCATCGGAGGCTTTACAAGAGGCTTTCCACAGCATTCGCCATAGGACCATGTTCTCATGGTGCTCAAATACGGTCATGAGAGGCAGAGCTGAGCTAAGCTGTTCCCTTTGGGGCACAACTTTTTCCAGTCATGCCCATAAATCTCGGGCAACAAGACACAACAGAAGTCAGGTATGATCTTAGAAGAGACAAGAAGTTACAGGGGCTGAACGTGAAAGCTTTTAAGTTATGCAGGTCAGCCCAGTGTGAAAGGCACAGACACTTTCTTTTAATCCCTTGACCTTGAATAAACTGAAAATTTCTGTAAACTAACAAACATCCTGTCATGTGTTACTTGTAGCTACGATGAAATGAGCTAGCCACCTGGTTCCCAGGCTCAGGTACCTAAATCCTTTACAGATAGGGATCTAAAAGACAAATCAAAGAACCCTTTGCGACAAGCAGAAGCCACTCCTGCTTGCCACCAGGCAATGCTAAGTAGGGGCTGGTCAGCACACCCACCCCTTTCTGGAGATCCCTTCTTCAGAGCTTGGGCACATTGGAGAGGACTGTGGCTTAGAGAGGTGCCTTTGCACAGTCAGAGAAGAGCAGTCCGCAGGAGATGGTGAGTATACCTACAGTCTCTCATGAACTCTGATGCCCCTTAAATAGCAGCCAGGAAATAATGGACTTTGACGTAGTGACTAGGGTCCTTCTGTGGGAGGAAGGACAGAGACTCGATTCCTCTTGCCTTGGATGACTGCAGCACACCTCTCCTAACCACTAGCACAGGCTCGGTGTTGGCACTTACTGCCCTTTCTGCTGAAGCAAAGCAAAGCAACACCACTGCAAACCATGCAAGACTGATCTGGCAGAGAACAGAAATCAGGGACCATGATTGCAGTCTAGCAGTTGAGACACACAGGAAGGCCTTGGCTCTGGTCTCTGGCCTGGCCACTTCCACGTGCTGTCCAATGATTTTGCCATGGGGAACACAGAAAACCAGCTAAACAGTGAGAAAGACTGCATTTGATTAACAAAACAAAAGTTCTTGTATTTTTGAAAAGTCTGTTACTCGGAACTAAACAACAACAGGATCAGAGTTTATCCACTCTTACATTTTCTGACGCAACGTTCTCCATGCCTATTTCTTCACCATAGTAAGTTACAGGAGTACCAGGGAGGGTTAAAAGCAGCATGTTCATAACATTGATGTACTCCTTCCCAATCCGAGATGAAATCCGAGCAGCGTTAGGGCTTCCAACCTGAAGAAAACATCATTCTGTTAAACACATTATAAAATTTCATGCATATGTGAAATTGGTTAACTAATTTAACAAGGTAGTAGGTAGGTTTTTTTCTATTTCTTTTTTTCTTTCCCCTCCAGGCCTGTGAGAACAATTATCGTTTTTATCTTGGTGCCAGTACAAATTTCTGCCCCCAAAAATTTAGCACACAGAAGCCCTGTAAGCAGCACATGAGACAGAAGTGAGGAGAGATGACAATTAACAACTCTCCACAGTTACAGTTCCCTGAGATTTCTGCCATTTTCTCCCCTATGTGAAGGTGGTGCTTGTTTTGAAAAGATCTCTTGCATATCCCAAACAAGCTCCCTAGCAAAGACCAGCAAGGTTTTAAGTTAACCACCCTCAGTTGCCCGCTCTGTTGTTCCCTGGCCCCAGGTAATTTCCAGAATCCATTACTGCACTGAGTCAGTTTACAGCCAGAGATAATTGTACCAATCCCATCCTCGCTGGTGGTTTAAGCCAATGCCTCATACTACATTAAGACACCGAGGGAGAGGCATGATAATAAATTCCCTTCTGTCACCCTTGCACGGGGAGTGTAACTGTTATCGAAGGGCAGGACAGGCAGCCGGCTGGCCAATGCCAATGACTCCGACTATAGCAGCTGAGAGTTTCACGTGGATGTCTACTACAGCTCAGCCATGGGCTCAGGCTGCTGCCGATCACACTGAAATCAATGGGTGTGCTGGGGGGGGTGTCCTATCACCATAAGAGGAACTATCACCTATAGGTTTCTATCACCTATAGAACAGGCCCTTCCTTTAAGAGTTGGACTAGGATTCTTACTGCCCAGTTTGGCCATTTTCCTGCAGGCATGTTTTTCATCCACAAGTTGACAGCTTCAAAAATACTGTTGCCTGATAGATTTTTCATGTTAATTAGGTTGAAATTGAAGGGAAAATCTGCTTCTTGGATAAAAGTTGCTCCATAATACATCATTGTTGCTTCAATGTCTTCCTTTTCATCACCTTCAGAACCCAAAAATCTACAAAGAAGTGCACAAATACCTTTTTTGGCTCATTCTTGGTTTGCACAAAGCAGAAGCAGCTAAGAATGGTGTTGGATATACATATAAAATAACACAGCATTAAGAATTACGTTTGCTTCTCACCTCCCCATCAAAAAAGATTACTAGAGAAAACCAACATTTTGTAAAGCAGACAAGGAGACGAGGGGATAGATTTCTTGGAAATTTCTGGAGAAAAATCTACAAGAGTCAATGCAAGGCTGCAAGTATCTGACTAAAGTCTCACCTTTCTGAATCCACATCCACACACTCCATTCCAGCAATTTCCATGCTTTCCTTTACAGAAAAGGACCCGGGGGCACCCCAAGCTGAACATGACCCAGTGATGCGCCCTTGCAGCAAAGGTGGCTAATGGTGTCCCGGGCTGCATTAAGAGGCCTGTTCCCAGCAGGTTGAGGGAGGTGATCCTTCTTCTTTACTCAGCACTGGTGAGGCTACACCTGGAGTGTGGTATCCAGTTCTGGGCTCCTCAGTACAAGAGAAACATGGACATACTGGAGAGAGTCCAGCAAAGAACCCCTAAGACCATTAAGGGACTGGAGCATCTCTCCTATGAGGAGAGGCTGAGAGAGCTGGGACTGTTCAGTCTGGAGAAGAGAAGTCTCAGGGGGATCTCATCAATGTATGTAAATACACAAAGAGAGGGTGCAAAGGCAACAGAGCCAGGTTCTTTTCAGTGGTGCCCAGTGCCAGGACCAGAGGCAATGGGCACAAACTGAAACACAGGAGGTTTCCTATGAACATCAGGAAACACTTTTTCACTGTGAAGGGGACCAAGCCCTGGCACAGGTTTCCCAGGGAAGTTGCAGAGTCTCCATTTTTGCAGATGTTCAAAAGCCATCTGGACAAATTCCTGTATGACCGGCTCTCGGTGGCCCGGATGAGCAGAGAGTCTGGACCAGACAACCTCCAGAGGTCCCTTCTAAACTCAACCATTCTGTGATTTTAACAATCTCTGACTGTGGGTCTGACATGAACTGCACTATTAATACTATACAATAAATCAGCCACAGGGCTGATTAATTACAGTGTCTCTGTAAGCCTAATGGTCACCCATACTGCTTACTTTGGTAGGGCCTGTAGATACCACAGCGCTACCAGGGCCAATTCATTTCCTTTCCTTCACACATTGGGGAAGAGATAGTATAGCCTATGCACCGCTATTTGCATTTGAGGAAGAAAACTTTTTATGGTATATGTTATTAAAAAAACATTATATTGGTAGCAAGAGGATGACAAATATTAGAGAAAAATCCACTAGCTGTAATAATGATTACCTGTATCGGCCAGGTTCACTGCTGAACTGATTCATGGTTTGACGGAAGCTACGGATGATATCATGCATACCAACTTGTGTGGTTGTGTAGTCATGGTAGAGCTGAGAATAAGCTGTGATACTCTCCTTGAAGAATACAATATTTCCCATTAGTTCATCAACATTTTAGATTTCAGAACTCTCCAAATTCTTCCTATCCTTTCCTGAGACAATGCACAAGTCCAGAAAAATTTTGAAATGAGTTTAGCATACCAACACTAACAGTGCAGAGCTGAACTGCACTTGCACTTGGGGAACTCTAAAGATACGTTAGAGGGCGACTAATTATTTTGGATCCTGTCCTTCAGGAGGGAGAGTCCACCCGCAGCCCTAATCAACCAAGCCCATCTGCAGCAGCAAGCACAGCAGGTGCTGTGGCCACACACCAGGCTGGGAAGATGGACAATGTTGTGGTGGTAACTTATAAAGGCAACGACAGTTGTGGAGCTTCACCAGTTTTCTGCAATCCCAAACTCCTCAGGGGAACAGTGTCTTAGTGTTGGCACTATCTGTGAACGTCACCAAGTTCGCTACCTCAGCAAAATCAAATAGCATAAATAACAGGGTGCATGCTTCTGAATGTGTCTGGCCACCTCTCACTGTGACACACTGCCAATACAAGTTTTTTTGTTTTACTGATTCCTGCTAGCAACGTAGAAGAAATACATGCTAGTGGCTGCTACAGAATCCCAGGCAGGCAAGAGCTCTGAGCTTACCGCCTGTAGTGGGCTCCCCAAAGACAACCAATCAACTGTTAAAATCACAAGACCTGTCTTTTTAGAATGTAAATTGAAAAGCAAATTATTTTAAACAGAAAATTCAAAGCAACATTGTCAGAACAGAAATGCAAAGTGGATATGGACAATTCTCCCGCCCACAGCGCTCCTCCTTGCAGGTATCTCGCTGACCTGCACCTTCAGCCCAGGGGCTTCTTTCTTGTATGTGCTCCTTCTGCAGAGCGCCCAGGAGCCAGCTGCCTCCAAAGGGACACGGCTGACACAGTCTTCCCAAAGCCACAGTTAAGACCCAAAAGAGTAAAACCATACCCTCTCACCCCAGTAGGAAACACAGGAAAAAAGCAAAAGACAACATATACGTTACTGGATTCTGGGACTTGTTTACTGGAGGCTCATCTCGGAGGTGTGTTGCTTCTAAAAGAAATTTAACAGCGCTGAAACTAAATCCATCAATTCCTTTGCCGAGCCAAAATTTGATAATATCCTAGACAAAGGTAAAAATTGAGAAGTCCAAGTGAGCCCACCCTATTCAAAATAGTATATACTTAAAAAGAAAACCAAACCTGTTAGGAGGTATTGATATGTAACAATTTATTTTTTAATTTGCACTTCAAATTTTACTATAAGTTAAAGTGAATCACATCAATCTAAGGTTAAACTAAGATCTAAATAAAGCATGGCTTATTATTTCATCCAGTATAAAAAAGAAAAAGACTGGTCTGTAACTTCTCCAGTAATTCAGAAGACCAAAGCCAGGGCATGCCTCGCTAAAAGCTGTTTCTCATCTCATCCATCAAAACAATTGGGCTGGTGCTAAGTGCTGTTGTTGGTGAACACCCGTCATGGCTGCACACAATCAGAACACATGGATTCAAATGTGCAAGAATATCTGTTTCTGCACAGACGTCGTGGCACCAATTTTCTTTTTGTACAATAGGGCTCTTCAAATATTTGTTCTCTCTTATTTGGCTGATGTGAAATTTTTTAGTTTATTTTCAGGCTTATTAGTCGATTTGCAGTAACATGAAAAGCTGTCCAAGTTAATTGCTATCAATTTGTAATTTCACTATCAAGTTCAGAGGTTAGTTTCTATTAATAAAATTATATCCTACTTCAGTAGCTATTATATTTCTACAGTTTTAATTGCTCTAGTTTTAACAAACAACTCTAAAGTTCAGTTCCTCTTGAGTGGTTTTGGCAAATGTTATTTTAGACCAGATACTTTTCTTCATCTGAGGACAAGGGTTTTTTGTGGTTGGGTTTTTGTTTGCTTGGTGCTTGGTTCTTTGAGGTTTGGGTTGGGGGTTTTTTTGTGGTGTTTTTGGGGTGGTTTTTTTGGGGTTTTTTTTTGGTTTTGGTTTTTTTTTTTTAGACAGCTATTAAATTGCCTTTTTTTAAAACGTATGAAGTACACTTGCCTGAACAGGCTGGAGTAGAACCAGCCCACACTCAAGCTTTAAAGATTTTTGTTTGGCAAATAAAGATTCCGCCTTACTGAGCTGTACTTTCTTGTAGAGCCACTCTGAAAGGAGGAGCTCTTGATAAGGTGTCTGTCCAATACTGAATCCACCAAAAATTAATTCATGCTTATGCATGTGCTCATCACAAAAGCAACACCAGGTATCAGCTGTGCAAATATCAAATACCGACGTGGTACTCACTGAGACCAATCTACTTTTATTTATGCAAGAAAGCTACAACATGCTGGCTGCTAAGTTTCATTGCTCTTGCATGCCCTGTTGCTAAACCAAAGTCTTGAGCTTCTCCAGAAGAGTCCATTTGCTTCCTGCTCAGTCCTCCTAACCAACTGAAACATGATTTTTAATTAAAATACTAGACAAAGATTATTCTTTAACATGCTGGAGCAATTAATGATGTTAATAAGCATTTACCAAAGGTTGGTGTCACCAGGCCAAACTTACTAGTTTTCATTTCATTTCCTTGCATAGGAAATGCAGCATCTATTTGGTGCTGGGGCTTCAGTAGCGTATCCAGTACCATTAAAAAAAAAATTAGGCAGGACCATTGAAAAGTATGTGCAATTCTAGGAAAAAGATGTGCAAGTGGCAAGACATGGCGTTCAGGGAAGTATCAAGGCAGAAAGAGATTACTAGTGGAATTCTTCAAGGATCGGTCTCAAGAGCAGTCTCATGTCATGCTTTAGTTAACAAGTATGACCCAAAGTGTTTTGTTTCTTCGTGCACACGCAGTACCCGCAGTGAGGGGAGAGGCCCCACAGAGACAGTCAGGCCATGACAGTACAACTGGGCAGCTGTGAAGACTACCACCAAGAAATGCGCCAAAATTCAACAGTATAAAGTAGCAAACACTTAAGGACTAAATCAAAACACTTGAGGTAGCTGTACGACCTGATGAGGTATAACTTTAAGGGAAAAAAAAAAAAAAAAGAAAAAAGCAGCACTTGTCAAGACTCCCCATGTGTAGGCCCACTTCCCCATATTTTAATGAATTCTACATTGTCTGCCGGGAGATGTGATGCAGACAGGCATGAGGTTTCATCAGAACACCACCCCCTTGCCTTGGTGACACACTCTTGCTGTGATGGCTGTCCATCTGTCTGTCTCCCCTGTAAAGTCATCGGAGATGTAGACAGATCGAAACTCACTATCTCCCCCTCATTCACAAGCCCAGGCATTCCTTGTAATTCAAATCAGCATTGCCTAGCTTTCTTGAAAATGCAAACTTCTCTTTGCTAAAACAAGGTGCTATTCCCACATTTGACTGGCTAATTAACAGCTCCTTGTATCAACAGAGATAAAAAACTCTGTCCACATGAGTGATTCAGCTGTTTCAGCACAGGCTTCAGTGCCAGAGCAGCTTTAACATCCACGTCAATCCTTCCATTAGTTGTTGCCCTTGATACAACATCCAAACGCGCTAAGTGCCTTCATCCTTGGCTCTTGATGCAGACTATAGCTGAAAGCAGTTAACTGCTTCCAGACAGCAGTCATGTTGGATTATTTGAGTACTAGCACCAACTTCAAAGCAAGTAACAGCAATCCTGGGACACAGAGGGAGAAGTACCTATGCCACTGTACAAGGTTCTGCCCAGACATTTTTTCTGTTCAATTTGTTTAACTCTGGCCATCCGCATTTGAGAAAATCCTCAGGCTGGAAGCACTCCGAGGAGTAAGTAGTGGCTAAACAAAGGGATGGAGAGTCTCTCACTTCAGGGAAGATTGGAAAAGCCCACCCGATTTAATCTGTTTTAACGAAAGCTGAAGGGGGATGTTGTCAGAGCTAAAAAACAAATAAGCATAAACAAGGGTGGAAAAAGCTATTTCAGCTGAAGGACAGGTTTGATTCACAGAGAGCTAAGTATGAACAGTTTGCAAATAAGTTTAGACTGAAAAGTAGAGGGCGCCTGAAGCACCAAAGCAATTTTATGATAGTCTTTAGTGGGAAGAAAAAGGGAAAGGGAGCGCCTTGTAAAGTGCGATTAGCCTGTTCCAAAAACCCATCAAGATCTTGCCAGGCACTTGTGAGAGCAGGAGACTTCAGCCAGCAAAAAAAGCAACAGTCATACCTTCTTAAAATCCAGAGGACTGCAACAGCACCCGCTGCCAATACTTCCACTCAAGGACAATTTTATTTGGGGTTTTTTTTTTTTTGGGGTTGCTGGGTTGCTTTTAAATCAAAAAGACTTGAAGCAAAGTAGGTCCAATAATGGAAACATTACAGCATAAAACTTGAATTTGGCTTATAAACTTAATGTTTGTCTAGACACTTTTTTGTTTCAATTGTTTACATAGGCTGCAATCCTTGAATTACTTCCAACTAGATTGTAAATCGTGTAGCACAAATAATCAGAGAAATTAAGTGTAGAAAGAGCTGCTTTGCTGTTGGCGCAGCAGTGGGTTATATACTTACATGGATTTCTTGTTGGACAGCAAGGTTGCGAAAGTTTAAGTCTGGTTGTTCTTTCCCAAACTGATGAAAATAACATTGCTTTCTCACATCATCATACTGCCAGCTGGAATTCCCAAAGACACTCACCTGCTCATATAACAGGGGGACAATCAGAACTCTTAATTTAACAAACATTTATTCCTATGCATACTTTAAGATGTGATGCATTACAAGCATATAATAAAGCACAAAATGCCTAATCAATGGACTAAATTTTGAGTACATTTTGGTACTTATGTTTTACATTTCCTTCTCCTGCTAGTTGCTCTCCCTTTAGTTGTGCTTTACCACATGTACTTCTTGTTCAATGTTCTGGGGTTTTTTTGGTTGGTTGGTTGGGTGGGTGGGTTTTTTTTAAGGTAGACTTTCACTGGGAATTACTCAGAATAGAGGGGAAAACATGGGTAGGAACATTTCTTTTGGAATTGTTTTTCCTAAAATTTATTAATAATAGCTTTAGTTAACTTAGAGCTTTCTGCAATCTGGTATTATCCCTTTGAAGTGCCAACAACAGTCAGCATGTTAAGATGTTAACTTTATCATCATCTCTGTAATGAAAGATTCCAAAAGCTAAGATAGCTCTTAAGACTCTGAGTTTAAAGAGAAATTACACTAGCTGGTACAAAATATTAATTCCACCTTGAGTTTTTAGAACACACAAGTTCCTAATCATGCACCCATCAGTTTAAATTTCAAATAAATATATTTGAAATAGGCAACACACTTTCTGGCCTGATCACCTTCCAGAAAAAGGAAAAGCCAGGAACACACTGTTTTGTTTCCCTTCCCACCAACTATGATTTCAGAGGAGCTGAGATGAAGTTTATAGAGCAGAGTACCCAGACACAGAAGGGGGCATGTGTGAACAACTTGTGCACAACTATCCCTTTTTTTGTTTGTTCAGTGAGTGAAGATTTAACACTGAGGTAAAGTAACAAAAGTAATTTTTAAAATTGTTTGAAATAGGAACTCCTCCTCCCTGAGCTCGTTTAAGTCTTAATCTGCACTAGCTCATTTAGTGACATCAGTTTGTACCTCTCAACAGTCATTTATAACCCAGTGTACATTGGGACAATTATGTTACAGCTGCTTTTGCTATGTGGCAGCCTGCATCCAGCTTGGATTTGCACGTGTCCCTTCCCGTGTTTACCCAGTTGTTTGGAGGAGTGACCGAACCAGCAGCCTGCGTGCAGTCCTGCCAGATGTAGTAGTCCATGTACTTCCCAGTCCGATTGCGACTCAGTTGAAACCATCGGTGTCTGTCACTTGTGTGGTTTGGTATTAAATCCATTATCACCTTGAGCCCTTAAAAGTGAAACCATAAAAAAACCCATTGAATTTAGCCTTTTAGGGCAAAGTTCACATTTTTTCTTAAAGCAGTATCACAAGTGTTTGGGCTTCTTCCATCCCAGAAGTCTGGGAAATGAGAGGCAAAAAACCCCCACAGAAAGCCCCAGACTACCAACACCGTTGGACCAACTAGGGTCTGCAAGCAGCTGTAACACATCTTGCTGGTACTGTTCTCCCCAGCCCATTGCTGGGGAGGAAAAGAAGGGGGAAGAAAAAAAATCAGAACAGATTTCTGCTGTTATGAACCACTTCCACTAACTCTGACTTCAACGTCTGTCTCTCACCTCCCAAGTGGGGCACTTCACCAGTCTAGCATCAGTGAACACAGGTTCTTCCTCATGCTTCTTAAACACTAGACTTTTTTTAATCCCAGACGTTTTTGGGACTGGCAAACCATTTTCCATTCAGCCCTAGAGCTATAAGGGGAAACACCCAAGTAAACATTTGGTCTAAGGCATAAACGCACCAACCGAGGATGCAATCACAGGAAGGAAGCGTATGTTCCCTTCCAACTCCATAATAGTCTTCCTGCTTTCTTCAGAAAGTAGCCATCAGTCATAAAATTCAGCCAGAAACAGCTGCATCTCAGCCTTGATCCCGCAGATCATTGATGCCCATACTGTATGCACCAGGGAGCACAGACAGTACGCCAGCCCACCACCCACGAACACCCTCGGAGAGGACCATGCCTTGCAGAGGACGTACAGCCGCCTGACGCTGCTGTTGTAGCTCCCCACGCCTTTCGTCCCGCTCCCAGCACTACCCCAACACCCAAGGGTGGGAAACTGCATCACGGGGCTCGCGTTGCAGTGGAGCTAACAC
Source organism: Pandion haliaetus (assembly GCA_013401275.1). Taxonomy (NCBI): domain Eukaryota; kingdom Metazoa; phylum Chordata; class Aves; order Accipitriformes; family Pandionidae; genus Pandion; species Pandion haliaetus. The sequence goes on from VYZV01010134.1 coordinate 21,952, forward strand.
GTACCCTCCACCGGCACCTCCATCTGCCCCTGCTCAACGCCACCGTGGGGGAATTGCCAGATGCACAAACTGAAATCTCGGATCATAACCTAGTGCTACAAAGTACACCTGTACGAGTAAACATCTTTTTAATAGTTATTTTGCTCGGAGCTGCAGCTTACCTCTGTCATGTATGGCTGCAAGCAGATTCTCAAAATCACTCATTGATCCAAACATAGGATCAATATCATAGAAGTCTTCAGCTCCATATCCAAGGTCTTTCAAAGGGGACTTATAGAAAGAGGTGATCCAGATGGTTTTTATATTCAAATACATAATATGGTCCAGTTTTTCTTGGATACCTATTTAAAAGAAAAGGGCATTATCTGTTTAGAAAAGACAAAATACTTTTGTTGAAATAAGCTTGCCGTGGGCTCAGTCAAAGATGGTACACATGTCCCTTTGGTACATAACCATCCCATTTTCACTGATCTCAGGTAGCAGGGAATCTTGACATTTCTTCAGGGACGGCATGAGATCACAGAATGGAAACCATTCAAAGCCACTTTTACAAGGAAGGCAAAACAGGAATTAAAAATCAGATCAAACCAAATTTCTATTCAGTGTTATAAAAGAATTTACAATTTCATTTAATAAATTTAACACTTCTGAAAACAAGGTCTTATATTTTGTTAAAACGCAGAAACAGTGCTGCTTTCCCATTTCAAGGAACATCAGTTAATGCTCAGACCACCCAAAGGGAAGCACAATTTTAGTGCAAAGATCCCAGGTTTTCCCTGGCTTAGGAAAAGTCTCTTACAGGGTTCTCCTGTTGTTTTCTGTAAGGACACCTCACTCCAGCCTCCTCCAATATTTTTAAAACCAAGACTTGCCTATCTTTCTGACATGCTACAACTGGCATGCAACTATAGAAACAGTTTCTTCTCCTCACGTGCCAGTCGAGTATATTACAGCTGGCACTTTTTGTATGGACATTTATTGCCTATTACAGCCTTGAACCTTCCCCTTCTGAAACATAGTCTCAGCTAAGCTACTGGTAAGTGACACTGCCTCTTGGTATCAGGTACTCCTTCTCAAAGCATTCCTAAGAGCTCAAAAGCATTTAGACCATGAACAAAACAGAGTAATACACCTTTCTCTCCTCTTTGTCAGTTTTCTTTTTCCTCACTTTTCTTTATGGAAAGGCAGCCAATCTAACATGACAAAGTGCTCAGCACAACCCACCCTCCTGATTGACCTCAGTTTTGTGAAGATACTTTACTCTGATGGCAATTGTGCTGCTGCTTCCTCTCAGCCCCACCTCTAAACACCCATTCTGACTCCAGGCTTAGACTTAGCAACTTGAGCAAGCAACTGCTAAATTTATTCACGGCAATGTGAATTGCCATTAATGATTAGGCAGACAACCTTTCTTTCCTTCTCCATTAGGGTGGCTTTCTCTATTAGACTGTATGGTGATTTTTTATTTTTATTTTTTTAATCTATCTATCTATCTATATATATATACAAACAGACAACTGCCACACAGCTTTGCACATACCAAGAACAGAAATTCACCCACCTTTCAGATCCCCGTTCCCATCCATGTTGCTGTCCTTGAAGGAACGAGGATAGATCTGATAAATAGGACTAGCCTGCCACCAGTCAAGGCACTTTGGAGAGAGAGCAATAATTGCTATCGTAGCACACACAAGCACAACAGCAGCGGCAATTATAAGCCAGAAGAGAATCTCCCTGGTGACTCTGTACCGGGCTTGGCTGGAGAACTTCAGCAAGACTTCTTTTGGCATGCCCGCATAGGGCTTCAACACCAGCTCCTCCATAGCCGCTGGGTCCACATCAACAACGTGTGGTTTTGGCATTTCTTCTTGGCTACTGGTATCTGCCTCCTTGTCATCAAAAGCCTCATTATGAACAAATCCGTTGTTCTCCACACCTCCCTTCTCACTCAGCTCCATAGGTAAGCTCTTAGCTTCCTCCTCGACCATTTTACTTCATGGGTCTTGTCCTAGAGACTCCTGACACAGCAAGGAAGCGTTGCCAACACACCTTTGTTCAGTGAAATGAGAAGCAGCATAATTAGCATCTGGGTTTATAATCAATCCTGACCAACTAGTCAAAGTGCAAAAAGAGACAAAAAGGGCAAAGTGCTCCTGCTCTTCCACATAACAAGCATCTTCAGCAAGATAACAAAATGCTACAAGAAAGTGCAGTCTTCCAGGGAGATAAGCCTATTGCTCATACCAGCCAAGCAGAGTTATGTTTACTGTTGCTCTCTCCAGTACACCAAACTTCTTTTCCTCCTGACAGCAGAGGGAAATGTGGGGGGTTTTGCCACTGAAAGATTTAGTAAATATGAAGCTTTCCAGACTGGTCATGGTGTCCCCCGCCTAAAGCAGTCTGAGCATTAACGAGTAATTTAAATATGGACTGCAAGAGAATGAGGTATTGACAACTTCAGGCCCCAAAGCAACAATACAAACTAAAAAGGAAAGATACAAAGGCTGGTTGTGCTTTGTTTCTCACAGCTTAAAAAAACAAACCCCCCCAAACTAACTCAACCTAGCCCACCCACAACTCTTAAGCAGTAATGATAAGGCACATACCAATCCTGTGATTCACAGCATGTGACACGTTGCTACACCCAGAGCTATCCCCAGGTCAGGACAGGATAGCTCTGCACAGGCACTAGCAAGACTCAAGAGAAAAACCTACTGCCCACTGTTAATTTTTTTTTTTTTAATTTGTTTACAGGAAAGCAACCTTTCCCTTCTCCCTCTTTTCCCCCTTTCTACTACTCTAGCCAGAAAAAAGCACTGCCCAAAGTCTGCACAAGCATGTACACATTTACACATCTGCATATCCTAAGCCCTGGCTGCCCTGAAGCCAGCGAGCCTGCATCCACCAAGACATCCCCTCCAGCCAGTGCCCTCTGCCCAGGCATACCAAAGGAAACACAATGCAAAATACATTTGCCAAGGAGCTGCCTTATCACATGTAAAAGCAAACACCTGCCCATGACCATAGGGTCAGGGGCCCAGGGAAACTCCCATAGGCAACTGCAGTGGCGAAAAGGTTGGTTCAGGCCTCAAAAAAGTATTTATTATGTTTGCTTAAAACCATGAGAGAAGTTTATAAACTAATGACTGGAGAAAAAAAAAAA
>VYZV01010153.1:1393-39155 GCA_013401275.1 Pandion haliaetus
TCATATGCTAAAGAGCAGGATGTCTGTGGTCCATTGAAGGACTAATGAGGATCTATGCAAGACAGATGTAATATCATGCAGGGAGGATGAGCAGATCGGGAAATGGCCCTATATAGCATGCAAAGATTTAAACATTTGGCATCCGACCTTGAAAATACACTTAGTGTTTGGCTAATCTAAATACCTATTAAAATGCATGGTTGGTGCATGACAGAAGACAGTATCAAATAGAAAAACATATGGATATAAAGGATAGTCATCAGTTGCAGTCCCTGGTTGCCAGCTGCTGAAACCTCCTATGTGCTGTTTAATCACTGCTACACAATGTTATGCTCGTTATTTGCCAGCCTGTGGGATAAAGGACACTGAGTGACAGCTTTGGTATTTGACCAAGCTTTTTGGCTGGACAAAGTTAAATGGGTGTCGTCTCTGGACTGATGTTAGAAATAGCTTCTAAGCAGTCAATTGTGGTCACTGGAGAAGGAGCGTCTGCAGTGCCAGTAATGGCCAGTGAGCCAAAATGGCCAGTGGCCAGTGGAAGACAGATCCTGAAAGAAGACACCAGCAAAATTGTCTGGTTTTACTAGTGATGGGGAAGTATTAATATAATTGTTTAATGACATTTGTCATCTAAACTTCTCCAATGTCTAAATGTTCCAAGACATTAACACACAAGAGGGAATTCCAGCTGATTTTAGTACAGAGGTGAGGTAATAGGAGAACCAGAGAACCAGTGGTCTTCTGTGAGAGTAAATGGAGAGGCTGGTTTATTTAATCTAGCAAAATGAAAGTTTGAAGGTGAAGACTGAATGTCCCAAGGACTACACACCAGCTATGGGGAAGACTTTTAAAATTCAAAGGAGCAAATTCAAACCAAGAAAAAGTAGATGTAGGTGTTGCAAAAATAATTTGGTTGGAAATTAAGGGGAAAAAAAGTTCCTACTTTCAGTGCAGTGACCTTCCAAAACAGGTTTAAGCAAGAGTGGAGTGGAGACAAACCACTTAACAAGCTTTGAGGTAGACCTTAATAAACACAAGAATAAGATTATGTGTTGCAGTGATAGCAAGATAATGCAGAAAGTTCCTTTTACTGTTGTGCTCTGCGTTTCTGTGCCAGGACCATTTTATATTCTTTTTCTTACAACCTTATTCTTTACAAGTAAATAATTTGCTTCCTTCATACCATGCCCAAAATATTTACCTTTTGTTTAAAATATAAACCAGATCCTAGCCCTTGTGCCTTTATGTGTGTGATGTACCTGTTATCTCTTTCTAGTTGGTACAAATCGAAATCCACCATTCGGTGAAGTCACTGGTAAAAGAAAAGACGCAGCAATGAAAAATGGAGCAAGCTGTAGGAAGTCTTCAGCTTTAGGATGTATGACTACATGGAAAACCTTGAGCTACTAACACACTCTTCTGTACTTTACCATAACACCTGAGGATAACAGAAAGCAAGAGGCCTAGTGCAAATTTTGTCTTAAGATTATGTAGCCAGATGTTGGAGGCTATATACAAAGCTAATATATCTGTATTGTTGCCAGATGAGTTTTCCCATTCTATATTTATTGTAGTCTTTCACTGCATATGGAGATGACTAATGAACATTTATTGGCGTATCTATGTAAAAAGTTCTCAATCATATTGCTTACTTACTGGAAATGACTAGTGACAACATATTGAGATTAACAGCCTCCTAATTAATACCAGAGAGCATGTTTGCAATCAAATGGTCTATATCAATGAGGCATGTGGAGTACATTTTGTACGAGTTCAGCAGTTCATGTAGTGGTGCCATTACTGACATAAAACCACCCATTATTCAACTCATGAGCTCTGATGTAGTGTTTCAGAAAGCTTAATCTTAAATAAAATGGTATTTCTCATGTCTTAAAATAGATGCTTGTAACATGATTTAGAATTTGCACATTAGCAGCCAACGCTGACCATCTGTGAAACAGAGTGCAATACAATGCGATCTCCACTCCATGACTGCAGGCGGAGAACTACAGAAAAGGGTCAGTGGACATTTTGCCCATTATTCAGATGAAGACACAGATGTAGAAACGAACAACTGCTGTGTTGCTTTGGAAAATGACAATCACCATCAACACAGTACAATACAGTGGAGGGTTTACTTCTGCCATTTCTGACTTTATCTTTGGTGACAAGTGTTTCTTACTATATTTAGGCACAATTTGTGAAACAAGTTATCTTCAAAAGCAACCTAATTGACTTTTTTCATAAACAAAGAAGGTTCTATTCAATTTTTTTGAAATATGCACTATTTCTTTGTTAATTTAGTCTCATAAGCAAGGTTTTGAAACAATTAATGATTGCTTTTTAATTATTAATTGGATAATCATTTCAGCTTTAACCTTACACTGCTCTCCTGGAACACTAAGAAAAATGTTTTTGAGTCATGAAGGTACACAGTTTTGTAATATTTCATGGAAGACTGTGGCAGATTTTAGGGTAACAATTATTTAACAACAAGAAATAACTTTAAGAGTAAAGCATGCAGATGCTGTGCAATCTGTTCTGGCTGTATTCATGATCTTGGTGCAACTGGTCATTTTCTATATCTGTATGAGAAACAAGAGTTATTATGGGGCTCATTAATAAAAAAATTGCCTGTATATACGTAAACAAGTAGGTACTAGATCAAAGTACACGTATGTAGCAGTGAAGAATATAGGTCATTGTTGCTGAGGTTTACAAAACCTGCAGCTTCCATGCCAGCTCTATGCCTGCAGATCTTCTCAAGGATCTCCAATGAAACCCTCTCCCTGAAATCTCTGCCATGATCTTCCCGACTCCCAGGGGTTTAGTTGTGTGGGTATGAAGGACCCAGGATCCAGCCCTGACGTGGCTTAGTGTGTTACCTTGACTCAGACTGCTGAGAAAGAGCCATGAGATGGTCTGTAGAGACAGAAAAAGGTAAAAGTTGCAGAAAAAGTATTGGTGAGACAGGATCGTTAATAAATCAAGAGGAAAAATAACAGCAAGGAATGGTATAAACCCCAAAAGGAAAACAGGGAAGCTAGTTAGTTTTGCTGGGGGTTGTTGGATCAAGTTGTCAGTACCGTCAGTTGATGGGAGACAGCAGCTCAGCAACACCCAGGACCAGTCCCACGTAGCTACAGAGGCTAACACTTCTCCCCTGGAGGCCACCTTTCTGGTGCCTGTATGCTGTGCTGTATGATCTTGGTGTGCTCTATCAGGGTAGGTAAGCATGACAATGCTTGGCCAAATAGCTCCTTAAAACTCCTTTATACTTTAAAGTTGTGTATGCCCCACTTGCAGAGTCTCTTTGCACCTGGCTAAAGATGCTTGGACAAAAAGTCCCAAACAAGGGACTGTAGCATCAGGACAAATCCCTTGTGCTTCATCATGGAAGCTAGGAGGCAACACCTGGTAAAGCTCAAATCCTTAGAGCAGATGGCTTTCTATCTGTCAGGCAGGATCTTAGTCAAAGAAAATTGATAGACCTTTTCTCACTGTGCCTTACTGAAATGCAGACTCAAAGGGCAACAGGTAGTTTTATATTCAGTTGGTGCCACTCTGCAGCTTTTCTGTTAACCACCCACACTCTAATGACTTTTCTACCTAAGCTCAGCTATAAAAGCACTGCAAACCTTATGTTTCAAATGTCATGAACAATGGTTTTCAACACTGACCAAGCAGAATGGTTTCTCATCTAGAATTAGAGGACAACTGTAGAAAACTGTAATTTCAATTAGCACATTGACAAAAAATGCTGGGACTGTCAAGCTTTAAATGAAGCAAAAGGAAAGACGTATATACCTTTTTCAAGCAATGACAGTTGAGCACTGGATATATTTCTGAATGATAAAGAAATGGGGAGAGGTGAAGAAATTATTGCAGCAGGATAAACTGGTAACTGAATGCGGCATTACACTGAAGGTTTGGGAGTCTGGACTAAAACGTGGCTGAAGCTTTGCCTTGTTTATTACAGACAAACTGCTGTAGCCTGCTCTAAAGCAGTATAGACATGACATAGTTTAATGTATAATGCACTTCTGTGAATTGATGTTGACCTTACCCTTGGCATTTGGCTTTAGCATTCTATTTCTTTCCCTTGTTTCATTAATGATGAAGCTTCTCTCCCTTTGTAATTATCATTGGTAATTGATTGCACACCAGAAGAAGAATTCTTTCTCTTTTTTTGGACACTGAGTGGGGCTGGAGGCTTTATTTTTTGCCTGTTTGGTTAATATAATTATAACATATATATATATATATTTGCCTCATTAACAAAACAGATGATCTACTTCATTGTCACATCTGAAAATGTCAATTTCCGATTCAATCTTAAGATCTTTCTAGTATAACAATTTGTCTTTATGAACAGATATAATTAATCTAAAGTGTCATAGTAAGTAACACTCTTCCACTGGTGTGTCATCTCTTTGGTGGCATGATATATTCTCTGCTGCCTTTTTTTTCTGATGTAATATAGATTCTCTTAAAGAAAAAGAATACAAATACTTATCAGTAAATACTGTTAGCTAATTTCAGTACTTATTTTGGGGAAAGGACGTTCGTCTATTCTTTCTGATGCATCTAAAGACAAATGTGTCCCTTCAAATTGTAATGACGCAGTCATCACATGGGGCCAGCCTGAATTTGGGAAGTGCAGACAATGATAGAGCATGGTTGAAAGTGTCATCATCCAGCCAAAATAATTTTTCGCTTGAAAATAACGTATATCGCATGATTTTCAATACTCAGTTACATGCTTGAAAAGATGTTTGTTTATTCCTTAGCTTTCATACAGACCAAATAAATAGAGTGAGTGTTGGATGTCTTTACAGTGTATAAGAGTTAACAAATTTTTGGTCAACAATGAATAATTAGTAATTTTGTGATAGAACTTATCACTTAGAAAGCAAATATGGATTTTTCCAGGTAGTGTGACTCAGAGAAAGTCATTACATGATGTAGAATACTTGTAATTATAGCTGCTTACTACAGATACAATAAAAAATTCCAGATTGTGGCATACAACCAGGTTAATTATTAGGATTTGGCCATAGCAGAACTTTTTGTGTCCTGCCTGAGATGCCATGTCTCATCCATAAACACACTATACGCCGGTGACATACTGTAGCCCATAAGGAAGAAAAGACATGGGTGTCGTGGTTTTGGTTTCAGCCCAGCCGGTAACAAAGCACCACAAAGCCTCTCCCTCACTCCCCACCCCCTCCCCTGGCCACGTTGGGATGAGGAGAAAATACAAAGGCAGGCTCGTGGGTCGAGACAAGGACTGGGAGGGATCACTCCCCACTTATGGTCACGGGCAAAAGACAGGCTCAACTTGGGGAAGAAACAAAAACCATTTCATTTACTACCAAGCAAGTCAAAACAAGGCTATTAGGAAGGAAAAGCAAACCTCAGAACACCTTCCCCCCCCACCCCTCCTGCCTTCCCGGCTCAACTCCATTCCCGGTGCTTTCTACCTCCTTCCCCCCGGCGGCACAGGGGAACAGGGGATGGGGGTTGAGTCAGCTCGCCACCCCTTGTCTCTGCCGCTCCTTTCCTCAGGGGGAAGATTCCTCACTCGTCCCCTGCTCCACCGTGGGGTCCCTCCCACGGGAGACAGTCCTTCACCAACTTCTCCAACGTGGGTCCTTTCCATGTTCTGCAGTTCCTCACAAACTTCCCTGGCATGGGTCCCTTCCATAGGCTGCAGTTCTTCCTGAACTTTCCTGGCGTGGGTCCTTTCCATGGACCGATCTTCAGTCACACACTGCTCCAGCAGGGGCTTTCCCATGGAGTCATGGCCATCTTCAGGAGCCTCCTCTCCACCGTTCACCTCCATGGGCTGCAGGGGGACAGCCTGCCGTCTCACCACGGCTGCAGAGCCATCAGCCTCCTCAGGCGCCCCTCCTCCCCCTCCTTCTTCACTGACCTTGGTATCTGCAGAGGGGTTCCTCTCACATTCCAATCCCACCACGCACTGCCACTTCCCGTTCTTAAATATATTCTCCCAGAGGTGTTATCACTGTCACTGATGGGCTCGGCCTGGGCCAGAGGCGGGTCCGACTTGGAGCCGGGGAATCTTCTAGCAGCTTCTTACAGGAGCCACCTCTGCAGCCCCCTCCCCCACTACCAAAGAAAAAAAAAACATGCCACATAAATCCATAACAATGGGAAAGCTGTTCCCAGCCAGAACTTTGTCCTTGTCATTGGAGAAAAGCACATGGAAACAGATTGACTGCCAGCAGAGAGCCATTGCATACACCACCTGCCTCCTACTTTGCCTTTCAAGAGCCCTGAATAGGATTTTAGTGTTTTGGTGAGGGTTTTACTTTGGAGTGCCAGCATAGCAGTCTCAAGAGTCAGAGCTGATACGTCCTCCTCTACAGCATACTGATCTTGTCTCTTCCCTATAGCAAGGAACAAATTTAAACCTTTCAGCATAGAAATCTGAATACAGGTGCAGCACGAGAAGTCCATGTTTTGTTCCCATTATAGAAAAGAATACACTTTTTTCCTTAATATGGTTGCCCTCCAGGACCAGAGCATCATATCTTTTGGATCACAAGTCAAACTTTTTTTTTTTCTATTTCACTGTCCTGTGGGATATTAGCTATCACAATGCTAAGTATATGTATATAGTCTGGTATACTCTTTTGCTGAGTTAAAGATTTTTCTTCAGAATTATAGATACAAGAAAAATGCATGAAAATATAAAAACACATTAGTTGTTTCCTTATTCTTTTCAATATGTTATTGATTTTAAGTATTTTTCCTTACTTATAAGGCCTCTGGCAATATTGGTCCGTAGTTCTTCAATTTTTCTTTTCTTCCTTTTCCTATTGGTATAATTTTTAGGTCAGAATATCCTGATTCATGATTTTGTCCTAAATGTAATTTAAATACTGTGATTATCTGAGCTTTTAGTGTGTGTTTTCACAATGAAATGAAATTCCTATTTATATTTGGAAAGATGGTTGTAGATTTGGCTTTTTAAAAGAATTTGAAAGATCTATTTTCTGTGTTGCTGTTACTTGCTTGGGATGCAGAACTCCCTGGGACTCCGAGAATGGCACCTTATAAATGAAATTTACTATTATTGCTGTTTTCTCCACAGTAAAAGCTATTGTTAGTGACAACTGAGTTGCAGCCTTACAGCTCCCTGTCCACTATTATAACAATCCAGAATTCTCCTTTTGGGCTCAAACTTCTTATGCTTAGGTTAAGCTGAAAAATTTTGGTTGACTAGTTGACTGAAGTGGGTTCAGCTTTTTTTTTTAGTTAGCAAAACACATTTCACACCAAGAATCTGTAAACAAACAAAACAGCATCTATTTAAAAAACAGGATGTATTTTTAAAAGTTCATTTTTTCATAGAACACAAATACTTTGAAGAAGTTGAAATATGAATGTCAGATGTTTAGCTGCTGTAAATATTGTAGTTTCATTCATTTAAATAAAGCTTTGCCTGTTCATAAATGTTAGTGCTCAAATGTCTGTCTCCTACCTGCTATGTCTCAATGAGGAGTTATCACTCATAATAGGCTGATCTTAAGTGGTGAGTGGGAGTCAGTGCATATGTGTGATTGTGAAAGCTAGAAGTTATTTTGAATCTTAAGTCATGTAGCATATTAAACTTTTGAGAAGTTTGCTAAAAGTCTAATTACAGTTAAAGCATAATTTCAAATTAGAAGTTTTTAAATGGTGTTTTGTTCTCATTTTGTTACTACTTTACACAGCAAGAAATTCAAAGGTTTCATTGTAATATAAATTCTATACAAAACCATTTAGTGCGCTAATACATAAAGTTTATGGATTACTTGTTAATGAAGGAGCATTGTTTGTTATGGCTGAGATGATCTGGGAGACTGGCAGTGTTAACTTTGTGAATCTTACATGATTTACTCTGTTCCAACTGTAAATTGCTGTAGGCTGCCTGAATAATTAAAAGGAGCTTATGAAGACTGTGTTAAGAAGACTGAAAGACAGGGTAAGCAGTTGACACAAGTCAGCCTTAGGTGTCCTATTTCATACAACTTAAGAATGAATGGAACAACTTTCTGGGGAGAAATTGGTTAACTGCCTATATTCAGCATAGGAGCCTTGGTGTAATATAGGAAGTGTTTTCCTTCATGATAAAATAATTCTTTAAAAATAGTCCAGTTGACTTGAAATTACTGAATAGTTTCTTCTGCAAAAAAAGTAGGATAAAGGAGATTAATAAAACTTGGAAGAAAGTGATACAGATTCTGTTTCTTTCTCTTCCCAACCAGTGGTTAGGGCATTCATCTTGGTTGATGGAGGCACAAAATCAATTTTCTCCCCTGCTTGAAAGGGATTAATCCCATATTGTAACAAGGACTCCTTCCCACAATACTATGATGCGTTTTAGGGTGGGTTACACTCAGTAGCTCCCCTTAACTGTGACGCTGCAAGTATTGGATATGTATCAGGAAGACTGGTTCTAGAAGCTGATACCTTTAAGGTGTTTCAGTCACTCCCCAGGTTTCACACACTGTCTTCTGAGCCTAGTGGCCTGCATTAACTGCAGATACTGAGCAAATGCTGCCTTTTGAGTATCTTCCAGCTCGGTGATTTGATCTGAGACATGAAAATTTCACTCAGAACAAGAATTTCAATTAAATATGCCCCACAGTTAAGATATTGTGCTGTTGTCTTTCTCAACCATTGAATGTTTAAGTAGAAAAGCATCACCAGGTGAAATTGAAACTAGTTTGCCCCAGAGTATTTTATTATATGGTACCTAGCACACTCCGGAGGTAGATGAAATCCGACAAGCCAGAGGACAACTCTGAATTTGGGTCAGGCACCAAAGGAGGTAGGTATGGGGAGGATATATGAATACAGGGTCTGGAGTATGCGAGAGAAGAGTTGTTATCAGCATCACCATGTATACGCTTAGTTCTGTGAATGGTATTTAATCAGGCTCTTTGAATTTTTCTTTTCAGTAAATATTTTCAAAACAGAAATAAAATTATTGTGTTTCATATTACAAAAGTATTTCATGCCATCTACAGTTATTATCTTTTGCCTCTCTTTTCTGAATTTGTATGTATATAAATATATCTAGTTTCGTGTGTGCAATATATGTATAGATGCATATATATGTACATAAACATCTCTACGTATAAGCTCAAATCAATTTTTGCTTTTCCTGTTTGCTGTGTTTTACTGTGCCAGGTTCCTTGAAGTAAGAAATGTTTGGATTAGGTGTAAGTCTCTTAAGTGAAAGGGATTTTGCATGTTGTTATTCGCTTGTCCCATTCCCCGCCCTGGCGTGCAGCTGGTGCTAGCTGAGTGTGCCGGGAAGGAAAGCTTCCCCGGGGCATGATGGACCTCACAGAGGAGACCGGGCATCACAAAAACTGGAAAAGCCATGAGAGGTGTAAAGGGCAACACAAAGGCATCTCCAGGACAGGATGGGGGACAAAAAGTGATATTCCAGGAAGAAGACAATATGGTGTGGAGCTGTGTGTGGATTGTGTGGTCAGAGCATAGGAAGTCCCTGAAGGGCTGCCAGGCTGAGAGAAGCAGTGGCAAGTTAATATGTCACCATAAGGGCAAGACAAGAAAGTACTTATCTGCTGTATCCCAATTTTATTAGTCTCAAGGCTATATTAAAGGAAACACAGGGAACCAGGCACAATCTAAACCCCTTTATTTTTTCTAAAGAGGAAGAAGATGGTGGGCTGAAAGGTCCCAAGAAAAGTGAAGTCTATAAGCACTTTGAGATTGGTCTTGTCAGAGTGGGAGCTGGCTAGGCTGATAGCAGCATAAAAAGGTCTAAATAATACAGGTGCATCAGCAATCAGACCTCTTTATTCTAAATGTTTCATACCTTTGAGAAATGAACAGAACATGCTGTATTTGGAAAAAGCTCTATTAGTTGCTTCAATCAACTTTTGCCACAGGCTGCCAGAAGGAAGGCCTTGAAGGGAAACTTAAACCTCCTATATTGATTCAAATTTGTACCCCAAAGTAACTCAGGCCTTGGTCTGATAGATATTACTGTAACATACTCTGCTGAAGATCACACATCTGAGTGGGTGCACTCAGACCCTGCAAAGAATGGTGGAGACAAAGGTGTCTCTTAGCTTGGTAACCATGACAATAGCTTTCCCAAATACCTTCCGCTAATGAAGATTCCAAAATGTTACATCTGCTTGGTATTTTTTTCCAGTGTATTCTGTGGATATCACAAGTACTTTCAGAAATGGAGAAACTGAGGAGGAGCCTGGTCCTGATCAGAAATCCAGGTGCTTGTACATGGGGCAGGTGACATGGGTCCAAGGGGGAGAGAAAGAGAGGGCTGTGCAGCGGGAAAGAGGGGAGGGGTAGTCTTAACTCCTCACCTAAACGAGATCACAAAAGACAGATCACAAGCAGCCAAACTGAATGTAATCAGAACTCAGGGACCTTCAAAGACATGTAAGCTTGTGGAAAAAAGGGCCTCTTGAATTATTACTTTAAATAGCAATCAGCAGTGTGTTCAGTACCTGTGAGCAAAGTCAATCCCCAGGGGTCAGTTGGCATCTGTCTAACACACTATCCAAAGTGTCTTAATTACAAATCAGAAAGCTTGTTCCTCCTGAGGGATAATGGGGGAGAGTAGATGCAGGTTGCATGTGGAAATAAGTCTGAAAAGTCAACAGTGACCCTAGGAGATGGGTAGTTACAACCTGGTCCTCCGCCTCAGAAGGAAAGACTGGTGAAAGCTCAGGGGCCTCCCAAAACCCTTCAGGTTGTGCTCAGACCGCAGGGATCCCCTGACACCCCCACTCGTTTCCTCCCAGGAGATGCTGCCTCAGCAGGGCTGAGGGCCTTAACCCTGTAGCTGCGCAGGATGAGCAAGGAGCCAGAGACACGCATCACCATACGGCATGCGATGGCAAGCTTTCTCCCATCGTGTGCCAAGGGAGGCATCCTGGGCATTACAGCTAGGCATGACGCTGGGGGTTTCCTGCTCCCAGCCTGCAGAGCCAAAATGCTGCCTGCAGCTGTGGATGTGGTACTGGCTGACCCACAGGGGAAGGTCTGCCACCTTTTAGTCACTGATATTTGAATTAAAATCCAATAAAATGTCAGTCCTCACAAACATCTCTCCCTGATACATTCTGCCACCTGTTTTAACAGCTGCAGAAAAAAACAGTCCTTTTCCATGCCTATCTGCAAATACCTAGTGTATCCACCTTCTGTAGCTGTTTTAAGCTAATTCTGTGGTAGTATTCATGTATAAATATATATATTTATATAAGAGTATATAATTCAGAAGGCTAACCTTCATTTAAAAATATTATCAGACACAGAAGGGAAATAACACATCAGTTATCATAATTACATTACATATATTTATAGTCAAATAAAGACTCCTAAGATTTTTACAGGATGAAAAAATACACAGTAAAAGGAAAATCTGACTGTTAATGATACAATGGACTGGATGATGGGTACCAAAGAGGGTTCTTGATGGGGGTGGGGTGCGGTAAGAAATGAACAACATTGCCACGATATTTGAGAAAGGAGTGGATGCATTCCTTTCATTTGGTATGGTTTTTTTCCATTTGAACAGATGCTGTTGTTATTTGGCAAGTATCCCTTCATAAGGTCAATTCGAAAACATTAGGATTACTCCTCTTGATTTATGCTCTTATTGTTTTCTGCATAAAGAAAGCTATGGACTCTTCCTTCCAGTTAATGTGTCACCATCTTAATTAATTTTGAAAGCGGAAGAGGGTACAGGAGATAGCTGATATTAATGAGCTGTACTAAAGACATTAGGGACTGACTGAAACTAGTTATTAAAAATAAGAGTAGGGCTTGCTATATGCTTTGGAGTAACTGCAGTAAGTAAATACAGTACACCCAGACTACAACCAGAATTTTGTGATATATGCCTATCTGCATATAGCTACTGCAGCCCAGGAAAAATTCTGATCCGATCCTGAGCTGTGTTTAGTTCCATACTTTAAAAAGTAAAATTCCTGCCTATAAATGTGTCATGGTTTAACCCCAGATAGCAACTGAGTACCATGCAGCAGCTCCCTCCCAGTGGGATGGGGGAGAGAATCAGAAGAGTAAAAGTGAGAAAACTTATTGGCTGAGATAAAGCCAGTTTAATAGGTAAAGCAGAAGCCGTGCACACAAGCAAAGCAAACCAAGGAATTCATTCACCACTTCCCATCAGCAGAAAGGTGTTCAGCCATCTCCAGGAAAGCAGGGATCCATCACATGTAATGGTGACTTGGGAAGACAAATGCCATCACTCCGAGTGTGTGGTCCCCCCCCCTTCCTTCTTCTTCCCCCAGCTTTATATGCTGAGCATGATGTCATATGGTCTGGAATATCCCTTGGGTCAGCTGGGGTCAGCTGTCCTGGCTGTTTCCCCTCCCGACTCCCTTGTGCACTGCCAGCCTACTCACTGGTGGGGTGGGGTGAGAAGCAGAAAAGGCCTTCTCTCTGTGTAAGCACTGCTCAGCAGTAACAAAAACATCTTGGCATTATCAACATTGTTCTCAGCATGAGTCCAAAACATAGCCCCATACTAGCTACTATGAAGAAAATTAACTCTATCCCAGCCAAAACCTCTATTTTGAAAGCTAACATTTCACTTATAGATAAGAGATGCCTTGCAGTTAAAATTTTGCACATTGATGGATCTACACTTCAGGGATTACTTCATCTGTGGATAATTCTATTTTCTCCTCTATTTTGACACTACTGGTACCCAAGTGTCCCAGTTAGATGGCCATTGTGCTAGGTACCATACATTCATATATATTCAAAGCATGTATATTTTTTCTATCATCAAAAGCAAAATGTTGTGAAGATGAGAAGAAAATAATGTACCAACAGCGAAGTTATGCATGAAATTCCAGGACAGCTAATGGCAGAGGAAAAAAACCCAAACTAGCAAAACAGCTGATAATTCACAGTATTCCAACTCAACTTGAGGGGCAGCTGCCCTGACATCTTCAAAATAAGGAAACTGGGGCGATTACTATTACACCACATCTAAATAGATGTCCAAATCTATTGTGGTCTTGTCTTGTATTTATTTCAGTCTTAATATCCTGTGAGTTTGAAAGATAGTCTCTTACCTCATTAACTTCCACTTTGAGCTGCTGCTGTTCTGCATGAATTTATTTCTTGCATTTCCTTGTGACTTTCTCCACTGTTCTGCCCCATTTGGTATCAAAAGGTATTTTTTTAAAATTTTGGTTATAAAGATCTCCCTCAAGCTTTTTAGCTTTGACCCAGAGTGGTATTCCTTTTCTTCCTATTCATTACCCTTAGATAGATACTTGGTTATTTTGGTCATATTTCTTCCACAAAGTATTAACCCTGTTTATCAAGCTCCAGGAAATATTTTTTCAAGCTGAGCATGAACAGGCTTTCAAGAGTTTGCAGAGAATCTAGGAAGGAGACTAACTTCACCGTCACCCTGAACACAGTAGAAAAGGACAGATCAACATAATTAGACTTTTTTTCACCAGTGTGATTCCAGAGTATTTGCAGTGTAAGCAAGAACAGTGTTTGACCAAGTCTTGCTACGTACTAGGTAGACACATTCACAGCTGAAGTCATAGTACAGCACTAATAGCTGATAAAAGTGTCCCTTTTACTCTTTGACAAGAAATAATTTTCATAGACATGAGGGAAGAAGGTTGTGTAGTAAGAAAGGAAGATGCACATGCTAAAGAATGCCTTTCACATAGGTGAAACAGTTTATCATTTCAACTTGTTCTACAGCAAAAGGAAAGAGAACCAAGTTCCGGGGGGAAGGTGAGGAAAGAGATACCCAATTGCCTAGGCTTGGCACTGGAGAGGAAACTTTCATCTTGCTTGGAAGGGTGAATAAGCCTCAGTGGATCTGAATGAGTTTATTTAGACAGAGTTAATGTAGATGTCCCCTTTCTCTAATACTACATGTATAGTGTTTGGGTAGTTTCAGCATATATTAGGTATTTTAAAGTTAGATTGTATATAGACAAAACATACCCTTCTCTGTAACTCTCTCAAAAAAAAGAATAATTTTTCCATTGGTAATTAGCTCCATTAGAGTGTATGTTTACACAGGTTTGATTATAGAGTAAGAATAATATTTTTCACACTGTCATCAGTGATTACTGTATTTAGCATGTAATCAAACATTCAAATATTTATTTGTGTGAAGTGATATTCCAGACCTTAGGATATTTTTATATTTATTCAAGCTGAGTATCTCTTCACTTTGCAGAGATGGTAAAATGCCTTGCTCTTTATAATTAAAACCTAAGTATGACTGAAATATATCCAGATCCTGTGGGTAAGGTCAGTGAAATTTTACTTCCTATAGGGATGGTAAGTATTTTCAAGAACAGTGGCTAGTAAGAGACAAAAGTATGCTTGACATGACTTAGAAGAAGAAGGTATCAGAGAAAGATCTTCAGCTGACACTGTGAAAATCAATTTACAAGTAGATGTTAAAGCCTGGAAGTACATTATAAGCAGAATCAAGCTGTTGCAGCACAGCTTCAGAAAGCTCATGCGTGAAGTGCTTCTCCACAGAGAGAAAAGGTAATATAGTTATGCCATAACAAAAAAGAGATAATAAAAGTAAGTGATCAACACATGGTTTTCTGTCTGTAGAAAGAAGGATGTAAATACAGACTTGCACAGCAAAGCCAAAAGAAATCTGGATTGACTCAGGCATAATATATGCAAAAGAGAAGAGCAACTTTTATTTAGCAAACGAAATAACTCCCACGACAACCAAAATTCCATATGTGCAGTGGTCAAAATAAAGTTGGATGCCAGCAGTTATTCACTGTGTTATGTAAGACATTCAGATATTTCTCCTTCTAAGCAGTATAAATTGTTACATTCATTTGATGGCTGATGGCCGCGATGTGGCTTCCAGTAAAGAAGGGGAAAGGAAATTAATTACAGGTTATATAATCCCTGGCCACACTAGCAATCCTCAACATGACTTTTCTCTTCTGGTCTTTGTCATCCAACTAGGCAATAATAGCTGAGCAGTAGTTCTAGCAGTAGTTAATCTCCTTTCAGTGCTGGAACAACTCCTTCGCCTTGGGCCTGAAAACGGAATTGAAAAAAAAAAAGACATATTGGTATTGTTTGTTACTTGTGGAACGTACCTGCTATCTCTGACATTCACAGCTAAAAATTATCACATAGTTACAATTTTAACATCTGCAGAAAGATACCATTACAAAGATGTATTTTCTAAATCTCAGCAGATGGGAAACTCACAACTTTTCAAGTGCTAAATTAAGCTTGTAGACTATCATGAAGGATTTTTACTTACCCTTGCATATGATGTGAAATATGGTCTCTGGACTAAAGCAATCGGATCAATTAAAACAAGTGGTCTCACTGTGGAGAATAAAAATAATTGTTAAGTATGAAATGTATTTTAAAACTCTGGCCACCAATATCTCTGAAATGGAAATAACACTAGTAAAATGGAAGGAGGAAACAGTAAAAAAAAACAAAAGAGAAATAATGTTTATACATTATTTAATCATTGGCATACTAACATTAGCACCACCATCTAAAAATGGAAAGATTTCTGCACCAAAATTGCCTTTTTCTGATTTAAACCCAGAGTAATTCTAAGCCAGTTACAATAGAGCCAGTCCAAGATTTATAGTCAAACAATGTAAATCCACACACTATTTAGGCCTCTCTACTTGGGTTCCAATTTCTGTTAATAAATGAATGCAGTGTGTTCTGGAAGGAAAAAAAAAAAGGAAGTAAAATAAACATATAACCTCCTGGAACATAAGGAAATTTCAATAAAACCTTTATTTTACAGTGCCAGTCATTCAGCCTGACAATCTTTGGAATTCTAATGTTTGGCTGAGATTATTTTGTAATGATTTCTATTGATGGTGAAATTGCAAATGACTGTATGTAAGAAAGAATGTGTCCAATTCAATATCACTATATACAATATTGTGCACAGTTATGAGTAGTATCACCTCCAGCTAGCATTTTGTATTTTAAATTCCTTTTGGTTTCAAACAACCCTAGTACTTACAATACATTCTGGAGTTACAGTATTGAATTTTAGTCTGTCATTAAATGAGTAATTTCCGTCTATTTTAATACAATTTTGTATGACAGGACGTGGAGAAAGTTTGTCTGAGCACCTTGTGCAGTGACTGTAAAACTGATATATCATTCATAGCACCAGCAATGCAATCCCCTACGAATGTGGAATAAGAATCAGTTTCCATCAAAATAGGTTTTTTTTTCTGAAACTCAAGACATTCACCAAGGCTTGCAAAAGCAGAAATTATGTGAATGTTGCCTGGCTTCATTTTAAAGGTCATAAAATACATTTATCACCCTTAACATCTTTTATGTCTCTCTAATTAAATTATATTGTTCATGTGTTTTTCAGACACTCCTTGTATGAAACCCAAGGAGGTATAATGAATACTATTTATAAGCGCAGAATTACAAGATTATTGGAATGAATGCTGTATGAACTGTACAGTTTAAGGGTGAGTGAATAAATTTTTCCATCAATGATATTCATAATTATTACAGCTTTGCTACTTTAGGAAAGAGTGAACTACTGAAATATGTCTCAGTTTTGACTCAGCACTTAGTCAAATATATCGACTTCAGTAAGTAAGGGCACAACGCTTATTTCTCCTCAGCAGAATACACTGAGCACAGCCTATGAATGCAGCTGTCAGCATCCCTGTCATGGCTCTCTCACTCTCTGCTGTGGTCCAAACTGCAGCAGCCCAGGGACAGAAGTAATTTTTACCAAATGGCGTATGTTCCTCCAGGGACTGGGTGGCCATCTCTAGTACCAGTCACTTCCACACCCTCTCTGCCATGAGTCCCAGGAAGAGAGAAAGAGTAAACTGTCTTTTTTTTGTTGTTTCATGTGTGATAGAAGATCCTGTAAGAGGATTTATTTTGGCAAGGAAATTCCAAAATATCATCTAGAAAAATGTTGCTAACCCCCAGAACTAAAATCAATTGAACAAGTCCTCATCAAGAAACTTTTAACAGTGTCCCCATTCTGCTTAATGGTTCACCTTCTGACACACAAGGAAACAAAAGATGCTACATCTGAAGTATAGGATTTTGATATAATATTTGGCAATACCCAAATTTAGGAGGTGTTCTGTCTGTGAAGTAAAATCGAAAACTGTGCAATAGTCTGGCTAGCATGCCTGAATGGCAGCTATTATGGTTCTGAATTTGATTATGAACAGGAAGTGGCTTCCTGCATAGCTGCTTCTGGGATTTTATCAATCTTACAGTTAGAAGTCTTTTTCAAAGTTACTCTTGTTAAAATACATTTGTTCTTTCAAAAATATTTTATTATTTCATATATGACTTTCCCTTCCCAGTATTTATATTTTCTA
The DNA here is from genome assembly GCA_013401275.1 of Pandion haliaetus. Classification (NCBI taxonomy): domain Eukaryota; kingdom Metazoa; phylum Chordata; class Aves; order Accipitriformes; family Pandionidae; genus Pandion; species Pandion haliaetus. The sequence continues at coordinate 18,811 of VYZV01010153.1, forward strand.
TGTATTTACTGAGAACAATGCAATACCCTTAAAAACCTCTATTTTTTGCTAGGCTAAACAAGCTTAGATCTCCCTTCAGCATTTCAATAGTCCTTCTCGGCAGCTGTTCTGATACGTATTCATCTTTCTTGAGTATAGGTGACCAGATTTATATACGGTATTCCAGATGGAGTTTCAGCACTTCCTTGTACAATAACGGTAATATTTTGTAATATCTAATAGAACTATCTTCCTATTTACAGTCTCTACACCTTCTTCATGGTATGTTACTTTGATACATATTAGTCATCCCGTAAACAAGACCTGGAAAACTTGGAAGATCTTTAAACTGATTTCACATTGGCAGGGCAATGGTTTTTTTCTCCTGCCCTGTTGTTGCCAGGTGACAGGCACTCACTGGTAGAGGCCAATAACAAAACTGTTATCATCTGCTGCGTTGCAATAACTTTGACTTTGTAAAAATAAATGTCATCCTATTTCTACTGCTAAGCTCTAGTTTTTCCTATAGAATACTCCAATTCTGCAGTGTATTGATGATGTCTGCCAACTTAGTTATAAGCAAATTTCATAACTGAACAGAACATACAGTTCTTTGTTTTATGCCAAAGCAACTAACGTTATTAAGATCTGTCCTAGTACCAATCCATGTATCAATCCATAAAACACTTCCCTGTCGCCTGATATTTCCCCTTTTCCTACATCTCATATTCATGTCTGAAGTTCTCCTTCTGTATCCTGTCCACAGTTGCAATTTACAGTTCTGCATTTCTGAAGTTAGCCAGTAATTTCCCATGCAAATATGTATATGACTTCTTCACATAGATTAAATATGCAATCATTTATTTCTTAAAAAAGACAATGCACTTGTCCATCATTATTCATTGTTGGTAAACACATGTTGTATTTTATTACTTTTTTCCATTAGCTTATATACCTTTATATTATGACAGCCTTCATCAGTTTTGTCAGAAGTTGAACATGGACATTTTTTTTTGCCCTCTCGTACACTCAGCATGGAGTGCACTAAATTCTGAGGTTTCTTTCCACCTGACTGTAAACAATTCAGTTACTTTTAGCCATCAGGGTTTCTCTGTCCTTCCTAATAGGGTATCCCTTATCAAAAGCTGAGATAAAACATTTATTTAGCTTTTCAGCATAACTTAGTTCACCTTTAAAATTTAGCCTTCCTAAGTTTATAGGGAACACATTTCTTCTTTTCTTATTCTCTTTTTGTTTAAAGAGTTGCATTTTTTATTACTGTTATATTTTTTATTTTCAAGATCAAATTCCTGTTTGGAGTTCCTTCTTAAGCTCTGCATTTCCTTTCTTTGACAATCCACCTTTTTTATTTTGTATCATTGCTGCTATTCCTAATGCACTTTTCAATAAATTAGATTTGGAGTATTTTTAAAAAGGTTTTTTTTCTCCTTTTTTTGAAACATAGTTTCCAGAAAATCTCTGTGCCTTTAAAGCTTTCATGCTGAGGTCTCTAAGCTCTTCAGCCTAGATAACGTCATTCCTAATTCTTTTAATTTCTCAAAATTTTCCCATTTGAAGCGAATATTAAGTTGCAGACTAATTTTTATTTTTATTAGACTAAGATCAAAGTCTGAAGTGGCGTAATTTCCTGCTGGTTCAATAAGGAACTGCAGCAGGCACCACACCTCAGAATACCCAGACGGCATTAACGGTCTTTGTTTTCCAGTGTCTATTTGGACAAGTTTGCAATAGCAAGAAATGTCCTGGTAGGATATATTTCTCTAGAAATAGAATATCAAAAGAATATATAAAACAGAAAACAGACCTTTTTTTCCCCCGCTACTGACAGCACCCTGTCATGAAGCAAAATTTGTGGAGAGAGAAAGAGTCTGAGAACATTCTTTTAATCAATATTACCAACATCACAACAATAAGTAGGTAAGAGTAATTGCAAGCATAACAATGAGAACATTTTTTGGAAAAAAGGAATACTAAACCCTTAACTGATGTCCCTGTTGAATGTACATTCTTCCTGAAAAGAATAATGATACTATTTCTTGATGGAAGGTACACATTAGAACTAGAGAAAAATATTGACCAGTTTGCTGTAAAAAGTTGCAGTTTTGCCAAGAGCAAGATGTTTCCATGGAAGTATTCCAATTTCTGACCAACTCTATTATAAATACTTACCTGGGGAGCTGAAGGGTCTGGTCTTCCTGCATACTAAGCAGCATTGGTCTCCAAAAGTTTTAATGCGAGTGAAATACCTTGCAGGGTTTGATCCTCAATGAACTATCTCCCCTGTAGTATCTACAGAATAAAATTCCAGTGCTGAATAAGTCTCTGAAGACTGACAGAAATGAGAGAAGAAGCTCTATCAAAGTAAGAATACAAGCTAGATACTGTCTTATGAATCCATGATCCAGAAGAACAGTCAGTCCTTCACTACTACATTTATGGCTTGGGGGGTCAACATCCTTTATTATGATAAACTAGATAGGTACAAGAATCCATAATTTTATCAGTTGAGAGAGATTGTGCAATATGAACTAGAACTGAAAATACAGTATGACTGGAAGCTTCCCTTAAAAGCTATTCAAGAATAAAAGAGCTACCCTGGAAGAGAGATGAAAATTGCATACAGAGTGTTTTCTACTAAGAAATACTAGTCACATATTTTTTGTTTTCATTAAATAAAGAAAAATGTAAACCCCAGTTATAAGCATCTGAAAAATGAAATTGGAAGAATACTTTAAAAAAGGAAATGAATAAAATCACTAGTGGTGAGGAGATGGTGCATTGCTTGAAAATACTTCACTATAATTCCTTCTTTTGATTCATCTGATGCTTTCAAGACATTCTATATATTGAGCAAGTAGTTGTCTTCTGGAGCAGTGGATAACTGTGATATCATCTATAACACTGTATGGCACGTGCTGTCTTTTAAAATAGTGGTTTCTGTAAAAGTAGGATTTGGATCATTACACTGTAATTTAGTAGAATCTTATTCCATGAGTATTCCTGTTTGGCCAGATTATGAACCATTTATTAGCATACATACTCAGTAACTCACATGTTTCATCCCATCTAAAGGTTTCAGAATTGTGGTACTGTGTCAGTTTTGCTGCAAGTGCAATATGGAAATAATCTATAAAAGTACTGATATAAAAATCTGATTTAGAGTGGTGTGGCTGAATGTTCTGAACAATTTAGCATCTGAGATAAAGTCTAGGAGGTTATTTCTGGCAGGTGCATTGGGTACTTTTTGTAGGATGTGTGAACAGCCCAGACCTCTTGACTCACTACTGCATGCTACCCAACCAGATCGTACTTGTGCTGAGTAGGGGTATTCTATGCACAAAGGCAACTCATTTCATTCCACAACTTTGTAGTCTCGAGCAATGTAAACATTGATACATCTCCACCACATTCTTGACACTTCTGTGTGACCGAAACATTGTCTCCTGAAGTCTACTGTCCTACAAAAAGGAGACCCCTATCAATAGGAGGGATCAAGCTCAAAAGTGGTAAATTTCCAATTGCCTTACATTTGTTATCTGTGTAATCAGCGCTTGTTTAGTATTAAATGAAGGAAAACAATTTTAGCCATGATATTCTTCCATTTCCTTTTTTCCACTTCCCACCAAATCTATTTTGTTACCTAGTAAAATAGATTATCATTAATGTTATGCAGTTCATAACAACAGATGAAAATGGTCAGACTATAGAGCTTAATAATGCATAATGAAGGATGTTTCATTTTATTTTAGAATGCCTTTTATGACAGCATACTCTGGCAGAGCACATTGATTAAATAACTGATAATGCCACATTGTAAAACACTGACATTCTTGGTACTTTATAAAGAATTAGCTCTAAAAACTGAATGGGACTTCTCCTATGTGAATATAGTCTTATTGAAAAAACTTCAGTCAGGGTCCCAGTATTACTTATTCTATGAGATAACTATGCAGTATGCTGTATCTAACTTTGCAGACAGACAAAAAGATGAAAGTGAAGTCTAGTCAAATGTCTCTAGCTTTCTCGTAATAATGTTGTGGGTTTTTTTAAATTCTGATGTCATATATGAGTTCACTATATTGAAAGAACACTTTTATGTTGCTTCAGCTCATTACTCTGTACTGATCTTATCACAAGAATATTATTCACTCCTTTCTTTGATAATTAATGTTGATTGCATGTTCCTCTGTCAGCAACTAAAATGGTCTTCAGTCCCAGTCAGTAGAAAATCTACTTAGAAATTTAGTAGATATTCCTTTTCTCATCTTTTAGCTTGCTTAATGGTGCACCTCTCTTGCCCAAAGCAGTTCTTACTGTAGTTGAAAGGTGATAAGTAGAGGAGGTAACTAGTTTTATTGTTGCCCATGCACAATTTCATTTGCTTGCTAATGCTTCCACCTGAATCTTTCCAAGCTGCTTTCCCTGAAATAAGACAAAACAAGAGATAATGAAAGGGAATGTTTTTTGAAGTCCTGTTGTGGTTTAACCCCAGCCGGCAACTAAGCACCGCGCAGCTGCTCACTCACTACCCCCCTGCAGCAGGATGGGGGAGACAATTGGGAAAAAAAGGTAAAACTCGTGGGTCAAGATAAGAACAGTTTAATAGGACAGAAAGGAAGATAATAATAATGATAATAACAATAATAAAAATAAAACAATTGGAATATACAGAACAAGTGATGCATAATGCAATTGCTCACCACCTGCCAAACGATGCCCAGTTAGTTCCCGAGCAGCAATCCACTCCCCCAGGCCAACTCCCCTCAGTTTATATACTGGGCATGACATCACATGGTATGCAATACCCCGTTGGCCACTTTGGGTCAGCTGCCCTGGCTGTGTCCCCTCCCGATTTCTTGTGCCCCTCCAGCCTTCTTGCTGGCTGGGCATGAGAAGCTGAAAAACCCTTGACTTACTAGTCTAAACTCTACTTAGCAACAACTGAAAACATCAGTGTGTTATCAACATTCTTCTCATACTGAACCCAAAACACAACACTATACCAGCTACTAGGAAGAAAATTAATTCTACCTCAGGCAAAACGAGGACAAGACCCAAAAGACCATTGTAGATCTGTTGTTTGATTATTTGCATTTGTTACTTTCAACGTTCTTCTGTCAAACATACTATATTCCGGTAACGGGAGCGCAATCAATATTCTTCTTGCTTTTCAAGAATGTCCCAATAAGGTCATCTTTAAAAAGAAAGAATAAAAATAATTGTTCTGATCAAAGTAGAGGAGGGTCTGAACTAAAGTTCCAGCTTTGAAGATTCCTGAATTGTATTAGCATTAACCTCTAACTTCTAACTTTTCATCTCAGTTCCATTATGATTTGTTGGAAAACATTTAACTCATACAAAACAATAATCTGAATAAACCAAACTGATAGACCAGACTATTTTACATTACAGGGAGAAAAGGAAAGGAGAAATGTGGAAAAATAAGTAAAAAATTTTACAAATCAAATATTATGAAGTAAGGCATAAATTGGAGAAATGCTTTATTTTATCATTTAAAAGTTTTATATTTTTGAACCAGAAAATCATCTAGCTACATACATTTAGAAACCAAGGCATATGTCTAATGGGTTCATAATAAGAACTTAGGAGTTTGAGAAAGATCAAAACCCATGCCTTTGAAAATGGAGAATAAGGAGGTCCTAAAATGATGTCAGTTTTGCTAAACATAGATTTGAAACAGAGTCCTAGAAGGCTGTGTCACTTTATTTAAATATCAGAGAATGGTAGTCACCTGCTAAGCTGAACCAACATTGTCCCTAAGAAAAAACTACATTAAAGTATATGTAAGTAGACAACAGATATCCAGTGAAAAAGAACATTAATTAATAGAAAACACACTTTAGTAATTGTGTTTAACACCAATGACTATTTCCTCACAAAGACACCACCATTTTAAAATATGCTTTATATTAACCTATATACTGAAGAAATCTAATGTGTACCCTGCAGATTTGAGGTGACATTTACATCCCTAACACTGAAGCATGTCTGCTTGTTACTGTGTACGAACACAGTTAAGAAACTTTCTGCCTTTGACTACATGGTTGTTTCTGACTTTCCCACAAATATAGATCAGCTGAGGGATTGAATCAAAGGCTACATTAGCATCTACCTAGGCAGAAAACTATCCTGATAAAATGCAGAATAGATTACAAAGGTAGAGGAAAAATGATACAGCAACATATAGCACAGATACACTTTGGGGTTTTTTGGAGTGGGTAGCAGTGATAGACAGGCACTGGAACACCTGGCTGGCCACAGTTGCCCCGGGGCCACTCTGCAAATAGCTGATCTAATTGCAGGTGCTCGGATTGCTGTTAAAGTCAGCAATTGCCAACAGTTTCCAGAGGGTATTATCTAAGGAATTTTGTTAATTCCAAAGTGTGGTAGAGTCAATTCAAATAGTGTCATCAGCAGAAATTATTTACGTTCACTTTACTGGTCTTATATGCACGCTTTTGTCTTTTACTCTGCCAGCAAATTGGCTAATCTACCAACAGAAATAGTCACATGTGGGAAGAAAGAAAGAATAGGAGCTGCCTGTCAGCTAATGTCACGTGAGAGCAAAAAGCCTGCAAGGATGTAGTCACAACAGAAGATAGGTGGCTCTCCAGCTATTTCTATCTTGGTCATGGTCCTCCAAAGCACCTAAAAAATACTGAACTGAAAGCCTCAGGTGAGGACCATTATGCGCTTATGAAGATCAGTTCCACATCAGACTGAGGAAATCAGTGTATTTTCTAGAGAAATGTAATTTTCTAAATTCACCCATAGATTTTATAGCTAGAGAGGTTCATTAAGAACATCCATTCTGAGTTAGCAAAGACCATAGAATTTCAGGGAGTCATTTGCTATCTCAAAAACATCATCTGGTGAGCTAACACAGTTTAGAAAAAGAGCTAATTGTCTTGATGTAAATTCTCTGTGGAGCTGAGGATACATATCCTCTATAGATCAAATATTTCAGAGATTAAATATTTTTACTGTTAAAACATGTTTCTTATTTCTAGTCTTGATTTGTATAACTTCAGGCTGATTCTTGACACATCTACCTGTAATGGAGCAAACAGTCAGATCTTCTTCCAAGCTCTCCAGACCCAAATATCCCTCTGTCCTCAAGGATAAATTTGAATTTGTAACTAGCACACCTCTATTACAGAGATTTAGGACTAATAAATAACTTTGATTTGCAAATTCTATCCAGTGGAAAAACATGTCTAACCCCATATGCAAAAATAAGAGAAGTGATGCATGGAGGTTCAGAGATGAGACTATTCCTACAAGAATCCCAGGTTGCAGGAAATATGTTTTTCTTTAAATAAATGCCAAACTTTTTTCCTGATTTTAGTTAATCCTAAATAGTGTAAGCTCATGATGCATGTACTTATAGACACATCTTTTTCCTAGATAATTCAAGACAATTGTGGGACTGAGATGTAATGAATAGTGTTTTGCTAAGAGGACACTGAATCTGTCTGTTAGGAAGCTGACACTGTCCTAAGGAAAGAAGAATTGACAGGTGATTATTGGAACATAAGAGATTAAATATTATTCCATTTCTTACTTTCTGGTTTTCACCTTATGTTGTAGCTGTTTGTGTAGCTGCTCCTCTTGCCATCCACATATTTGCCCTCAGAATGCGATACAGGAAAGTGCATCAGATTACCTCTGTGTATTGATGTGGTTGCACATACACTCATGTGAGACTGAAATGGAGATTTTTTGCTTTAAAAGTTTTAATAGCTTTTATCCCACTATCTGAATATTCAGGCACTCTTCTGAGAACAAGTTTATCCTGAGAAGTAGAAGATAAAGCTATAAATCAGCTGCTAAGTTTTTTAGCCAATGAAAATATTGACTGAGCCATTACTCTTGGATTTTTTTACTCCAAATATACTTGCATTCAAAATCAGCTGTTATTAAGCAAAGAGCTTATTGAACTCATAGCTAAACAAAGGAATCTGCTCAGCATACATATATCCAGAATTTATAGGCTTGCTGCAGGATTAGTGAAATATCATTTTTTTCATCATCATCTTGTGCCATGGAGAAAGCTATTCTTTTATAATTCATAGTTATCTATTTCCTTCAGCCTCAAGTAGAATATTTCTGTGTCAATTGTATAAGCTGATATGAAGTTATTCACAGCATTTTACTAAGTAAAACTACAAATATCAGTGCCTGTAACAAGTAAACCCAATTCCTTCCAACAGAAATAGCTTTTGTGGTCTGAATTAGGGTGCCATATCTACCCCAATTTAGGATTTTTTAGTTTTTTAAATACCAGTGTGATATCAAAGTAAGCACTGAATTTCAGCACTGCCTCACTGATATGTTGAAGGCTGAAAATTAGCACTAGTCTTCCCATCAGGAACTGTAAATCAACTATCATGTATGGTATTTGGAAAGTTGGTTGCTGGCTCAAGTGTCTTATCATAAAACAGTTTTCAATTCAGTATACTGACATTTTAATTTGTCTGTTCTTTACTGCTCAGAATTAAAGAAGGGGCATAATTCCAAGCTATTTCTCCAACATCATTTAGAAGCAACATGCCTTTTGACCTCTGAATTAAACTGCAAATACACAGTATTTTGCAGTGCTGAGTTACTCCTTACATTAAATCTCCAGCTGGTTTATTTTGCCACTGAGAAAACGCAACCACTTGTTCAGCAAAAAGGAGATTACCATAAAATAAATTACTGTTTTTTCAAGGAAATTAAAGGTTTATGGAACACCTTGATTCAATGTAGAGCTTCATTGGTATTCTAGAACCCGCTAGTCAGCTCAGCACAAAGCATCTTCATTTAGTTTTATTTATATACATAACAAGGAATATGAAGGTCAAAGTTTCTTTCAGGAATGAAATTATGTGAAACTGCTTAGAGTTTATTTACTTCTCACAGTCATGTTGAACGTAATGTATTATGCTTACCATATGTGCAACTGTTAAGTATCTGACCAAAGACCTTTCAAAATGTCTTCATTTCTATTATCTTTGGACTTAAAACAAATGTGTATTTTTAATCAAAAAAACCTGACTAAGATAATGTGTTCAAGGACACATAGATCATGACCAAATGTGGGTATTTCATAATCATGATGGAGTGAAAAGAATTCATGAAAAAGGAGGAGGAGTAGAAAAAGTTGAGGCAGGGAAAACAAAAGGGGCACCTCATTGGAACCCCCAACTCAAAAGAATGTTATTTAACCTTACAGAAAAATCCTATGAAACTTTAATGGTAATATTGCAATAATGGCTTGGTCTTGTTCATACTAGAGTCAATACCAAAGTTGCAGTTATTTTTCAAGGAGGTAGGAATAAATGGATATGTTATTTCTCTAAGTAACTTGTGGATAGAGTGATAGCAGTAAACAACTGTTTTCTTTCTAGAAGTTTGAGACAGACTTAGAGTTGGGTCAGTCATTGTCTCTCTTTTGTCTCTCCAGTAAGGAGAGCTCTATTCACTCTGTTCTCTGCCTTTTCGTCATTCAGGAACTAAATGATGTCAAACTGCTTGGAGCTCATTTAATGTCTCATGGCCACGTGTAAGACAACTGATCTTACCTACTTTAACATCTAAACATTGGTCGCATAACAAAAGCAGTGATAGGAAACACAACCTGCCCCTGAGTTTATACACATAAATTAAGAAAAAAAGGTATTTGTTAAGTCACATATATATGTCGGGCTGTAGTCCCACAAAGGAGCTCCTGCAGACAAGACAAGGAAGAGGATTTCAAGTGCAGTGCCTATTCTGTGGTCACCACTTGTATATGTTGCTAATCTACATTAAAAAGGACTGCTTTCAGTGAAAACAGACAATGTAACGGAGGAACTGAGGCCAACTTTAAAAACTGCCTCCCTCCATCCTATTTTCTAGTCTGCTGTGTACAGATTCTTTCCTTTGTATACTCCAGCTCAGTGCAATTTATGTGTGGTCCCAAGAGACGGCCCATAGCAGAACTCAATACGCATACTTTTGTTGCCTGTTTAGTTCTGAGCTATTCTAAAAAAAAAAATTAAAAAATCCATGCATTTATGCATGTGAAAACAGCAGCAGTCACTGCTAATGAAACTGCAGATAGATAGAAAAAGAAAAGGATTTCTCAAGTGCAGCACAGAGCTGAGTCAAGCCTGAACAAATTGACTCTGTTCAAAAGTGATGGAGATTCAACATCCATTGCAAAGTCTGGCAGAGATATGTGCTCTCAGAGACACTGGAATCAAATGCAACCTCATTTTGGGCTTATAAAAGCAATGCTAGCTGTGGCTTGGCCCCACACTAATGCAATTTTGCAACTGTTGTTTTGTTTAAAAGAAAGCATGAACTGATTTTTCATGTTACTGTGGACTCACACATCTAAACTACGTCCGTTCCTGACCTGGTAAAATACACATGCTGCTGTGCTATGACACATATTGTTGCTGGCTCTGATTTGCATTGGATTGTTTCTACCTTTTCTGACATGACTACTGTACAGAAGTAATATATAGAAGTAATATTCACATCTAGGAACTTATATGCAGCCACAGGATGTTTTGGGTGTTTTTGCTTTTCTTGACTAAAACATTCCATTATTCCAAAAGCTTCATCTTAAAAAGACTCAAGCAGGCAGTCATAGGCTGGGGCAGACATGGGCTGCTGGCTTGGGATGGCCAGAGACATGATAGGGTAATTGAGGGCCATGAGGCAGAAGGAAAGATTGCATTTCTTTTCCCTTGTATAATTTGTAAAACAGGATGTCCTGCATAGGTTCTTTTACTGAATATTGAGAACATTGAGAAAAAGTGTAAACTATATATGTGGTCCCAATTAATGTCATAATGTCAGTATGAGAATTCTCTCATGTATAACCTGCAAGTATTTTAATGAGTAAACATCAGTCACTTAAAAGAACAGACTTCAAGCAGGTGGTATTTAACATCTTAATTGTCCTCTGGGTAAAGAGACAGTCATTTTCTATCACCATCTAATTGTTCTTCCATGGAAAAGAGAGAAATGAGATCAAGGAATGGATCTGAACACCTTTTACTCTGAGGCTCCAATGAAAGTCTCCACATAGAAAATGAGGTTTTGCAAAAGATGCATGCTGTCTCATCTACTGCACCCACACAAGTTGCTTATGACTACGCCTTACAGAATGCATTGTTCTATAACAAACCTGCTAAGGTAAAAAGCCATCTGTAACTTGTCAATATTCAGATAAAGCGAAAAGAAGAATGATCTTTTGTTTACTGCTAAGAACAGAGCACTCCGCAGAAGCCCTTTCTTTGTCAGTCTGTGACGGGTTGACCCTGGCCAGTGGCTATGCACCATGCAGCTGCTCGCTCACTCTTCCCCCTGCAACAGGACAAGGGAGAGAATAGCAAGAGGAAAAATGAGAAAACTCATGGCTTGAGTTAAAGACAGTTGAATAAGTGAAGAAAAGAGGAAGAAAAAAAATACACGAAAGAAGTGATACCAGGGCATTCACTCACCATCTCCCACAAGCAGACTAACGTCCAGCCAGTCTCCAAGCAATGGCTACCTCCCCCAAAATATTCTCTCCCCAGATTTCACTGTTGAACATGGTGTTATATATTCCTTTGGTCAATCTAGGTGTGTCCTGGCTGCGTCCCTTTCAAACTCTTTGCCCACCCCCACCCTACTCACTATGGGGGCCAGAGTTTGAAACAGAGAAAGCTGTGAGGCTATGCAAACATCGTTTAGGAACAGCCTAAACACTGGTGTGTTATCAACACTGTTTTAGCCACAAATCCAAAACACAGTACCAGAGAGGCTGCTATAAGGAAAATTTACTCCTTCCCAGCCAACCCAGTGTGCAGTCTTATTCTTTCCCTTTTTAAAATTAATCCTTGTGTTTAATCTTAGCACACCCATTTTGTCATTTAGCCAGGTTAGCAGGGAAGTGTGAGCACCCTGAAGGCTTCCAGGATCATTTTCACCTTCTGTAGGTGTCCCAGCTATATCCAGATAAGTGAGTGGTATAGATCGCTGCATCAAGGTGTTCATCTCTGGCTAAGATAAATTATTTTCTCTATCAGACTTGGAAATGCTGCTGGATCTTAATATAAATTAAATGGACTGCTAAAACTAGCATGCCTCATAGAGTATAGAAAAGACAGTTGGCTTCTGGAATCTGGGAAGCCAAAAGCATCTGCAAATATCACTTGGTAAGTCAAGTTTAGTTACATATTGGCCATCACCCAAGCCCAGTAGCATTTCATTAATCTGAGGTATTGGATGTACATCTGAACCTGATATTACATTTAGCTTCCAGAAATCGATACAGAAATCAGATATGCGGGTAAGGTTCCGGAACTAATGTAATTAGGCTGCAGCATTCTCTGTGTAATGCTGTAATAACTGTAGCATCTCCCATAATTTGCCTTTTACTATATTCCATACTGTTCAAGATCTGAGTCATTTGTAAAACTCTTCCAGGTTCAGGTGTTTCTGCTATAGAAGTAATCACATCCAAAAGCTTTTAATTAGCTAACTTCTCCACACTGCCCAAGAGCTGAGTAATCCCAAATGGTATTTCTGATCCTTTCATCAGACTTCTGAGGTTCCAGCTGCTTCTGAAACAAGCTGCTTGCCATGTGTCTTCTATGTCTACCACTGTTTCAGGATAGTAATATGATAAATCTGAGTCCTTCACCATTTTCTCACTAGCAAATTTCTTTGCTAAATTTCCCTGCGTGCCCATAACTTCAAAAGACTTTGGACCAATTACTCTTTTTCTCGGAGGGAAAACAACAATACCCAATTGCCCATTTCTGTATCAGTAACAGGGGAATCTTAGTACTGCTGCTGACTGTAGATTTTTTTTTCCAGTGAAAGGACAGAAAATTTTTTTTGTATTTTCTTCTGTCCTAGTTCGTGCTGTACAACATTGTGATTTGTGCTCCCTTGTTTCTCCCATAATTCCTGAAGGTAGGTCAGCAGTCCTTGCAGGTTATTTTCCAAACATTAAGGGTGAAAACCCTGTGAAATCTTCCAAATTTTGACGATCTTACCAATTCTGGCATTTGACAACCATCTGCTTTTGAAATGTACTGTTTAGAGTATGCTTGCACCACGAAGACACAGTGTCATGGGCAAAAAAAAAAAATAGCTTAAATTGTGAACACTAAGCAGATAATTGAGAGTATGTGTATGGGGAGAGTGAATATCCAAAACTGAAACACATGCAGACACTAGAGGAACCTGATGTAGGGGCAGCATGGTAAAAGCTAAAGGGATGTCAGAACAGCCTTTGCAATGGTGTTGAAAGTACTTGTGGCCCCAGCTATGCCAGGTTTGGCACTCAGCTAACGTAGTGCACGTAAACCTGGGACTGTCTGCTCGCACCGAGGGACTGCACCATTTCAGCCTGTGGCACCACTGACAGACAAGGAATTCCAGTAGGCTCTAGGTGAGTATAACCAAGAGTCTAAACCTTTCTAGTAAATCTAGGGGTGCAAGTAGTAGGAATAGGGTGTGTCAGAACCAAGTTTTGTAAATCTAAGTCTGTGACCCAGCCTGTAGGCGCCTCATTTTCCTGATATACATGTTCCTTGTACGTTTTGTGTCTGAAGAAGCATCCTAACAATTACATCTGTTACTGTAGTCTTAGCTGGTAGCATATCAGAAAAGAGATTAAGCAAATTCAAAATTAGTTACTCTTTTTCTACAGCTGGAAAATCATCACAGGACTGAAGAAGGAAAATAGATGCTTAGCTATAAATTTATAATCAGTCATAATTCGAGTTCCACATATATCCATGGGGACAAGCTTTAAACAGCAAAGTGCTAGTAGTTTGCCATGTACTACTGTCCTGGTTTCAGCTGGGATAGTCAGTTTTCTTCCTAATAGCTGGTATAGTGTTGTGTTTTGGGTTCAGTATGAGAAGAATGTTGATAACACACTGATGTTTTCAGTTGTTGCTAAGTAGTGTTTAGACTAGTAAGTCAAGGGTTTTTCAGCTTCTGATGCCCAGCCAGCAAGAAGGCTGGAGGGGCACAAGAAATCGGGAGGGGACACAGCCAGGGCAGCTGACCCAAAGTGGCCAACGGGGTATTGCATACCATGTGATGTCATGCCCAGTATATAAACTGAGGGGAGTTGGCCTGGGGGAGTGGATTGCTGCTCGGGAACTAACTGGGCATCGTTTGGCAGGTGGTAAGCAATTGCATTATGCATCACTTGTTTTGTGTATTCCAATTGTTTTATTATTATTGTTGTAATTTTAGTATTATCATCATTATGAGTTCCTTCCTTTCGGTTCTATTAAATTGTCTTTACCCCAACCCACAAGTTTTACATTTCCCTCCCCCACCCCCCCCCCCCCAAATCTCTCCCCCATCCCACCAGGTGTTGGGGGAGTGAGCGAGCAGTGCATGGTGCCTAGTTGCTGCCTTGGGTTAAACCACAACTACATACTGTTACTCCAAAATTATTGTATAGTTGTTGTCTGCTGCTAGTGCTGTGTAAAGCTGTACACTGTAGTTCATGGAAGTTGGACACTTTGAATAGTCTCTGTTACATGTTTTTTTCATCCTTTTAACTGGTAAAGCACTTGTGTAACAATGACATCTTCTTCCAAGACTTGCTATTCAAGGGTTTTCAGATTTCTATCAGATTGCTTCAAGGGAAAAAGTAAACCATTATTACTCCCTACACCTGAAAACACTAGAGAGCCAAAACAGCCACTGGGCTGAGATAAATAGCTGAATAATAGTATCATAGAATCTTTTAGGTTGGAATAGACCTAATGTGCTAGGGAGGGTTTTCCATCTCCTACACCTGCAATGGAAGTGTTAACTAAATTCCATTAATGGTGTCAAATTCTACTTTCAATTACACCTGTGAAACCTAATGGAGAGAATAGTGTGTGCAAAGAGAAACTTTGGCCTTGTAGCTGCTTTTTTTGCCAGTAAATATATGACAGCCTGAAAGGATATATCATGTCTGAGATCTCAGACTGAGCATGCAGGGCTGCAGATGGGAGGATTTTCATTTTTTGCATAGAACCTGAGGAAATATGGTACAGAGTCACGATCATAAAAAAGTCCTATCATGCTGCTGTTACACTGACAGAAGTCAAGACTGTTTTACAACTCAGGAAAAAAAAGATAGCTCTTTTGTCTCATGGTCATTGTGTTCCACCTTAAGTTAAATAATATACATGTCATGAACCCAGCTCACCTCTCAAAACCCACATTTTCTGAACTATTACATCATCACTTCAAAATTGGCATGTTATATGAGAGTGGAATAAAACTTGCTGTTTCTAAAAAATAGCAAATAGTAGCCTGAATATATTTTGTAGCCTCTCTGAAATACATCTGAAGAGTGTATTTCAGAAATCTCACATAGAAGAGAATGAAAAGACCGCTGTGCTGCCATTAAATAAGAAACTATACTGTAAATCTAAGATACTGTTTTCATGGGCAAGGTGAGATTTCTTGAAGATGCTGTAAGACTGGAAATGAAGGGACACTTACCTGCTTAATCAGGCCTAAAAAGGAAAAATGGCTCCTGCAGTATACAGCTAATTCTTTGCTATCACACATTGTTGGAATATTTCACTTCAAAGTTACCTAGAGAAAACATTTGTGAAGTTATTAACATTTTTTGTATGAAACTCCCATGACAGCACTGCAGGGAAGTTTTGATGCAGTTGCTCTATCTTTTCATAGAGCCCCATACTGTGGATTTCAATGATTTTATAACAGTTTTAGCATGCACTTAAAAAAACCCAACACATTCTATCAACTTCTATTGACAGTTGCAAAGATCTCACTGCAGAGACCTTGTAAATCTAAACCCCAAGTGTTTAAAATGCAATAAAAAAGGATTTCCTTATGTTATTATTTTTAAGAGAACATGAAGGTGTAAGTTTGGGAGTGTTGAGTAAACAGAACTCTTCCATTTCCTGGAAATCAATTTTATTTTACATAAACATTTGTACTTATTGATACAAATGCCATGCAGAAACAGACAATTACAGACAACAAGAGAATCAAAGAAGAAAAAATTGCAGAACATAAAAAAAGAATTATAATGAGAATTGGAAGCTGAACTGCAAGCTCAAAGACACTACATAGGAGTAACTTAGAAATATACTCAGACGAGTATTCACAAATGGATGATCCCACAGAGTCAATCACACTCACCACAACCAGGGAAAAGTGCATGGAAAGAGCAGTGCATTCAGCTTGCAGCCTTCCCTGAGAAGCCACCTGAGTGCACAAACAGATGTTACCACATCTGCTTTTCCCCACAGGGGACTGAGGCATCTGTACTGAAGGTCATCTCTGACACACCACAGCCCTGCACCAGGCACCTGTAGTAACAGCTAATGTATGCAAAAGTTTTGTGGGAGCCTCCACCCACGAACTCTCTTCTCATTGGCTTGGGAGCTGCATTTAAACTCCTGCCCTGGTGGTTTTTTTTCTTATTTGCTGCCTTTTTAGAATGTATGTGTCTAGCTTTGTATGTTGCTAATTCTTGCTTCATATTGGCTTGCTGATTTGACTTTTTGGCTTGACCTCAGACCTGCCTTACTGCTACAGGCTTTTTCAGCAGTCTCTGAGCTGTGGTTAACCTAGATTACTGTTGTGGGACTTGCTCTGCTTTTCCTAAGTGCTTAAGGACTGTATGGTTTGCTAGTGAGCCTATTTGGCCATCATCCTCAGCTCCTGCTTTGTCTTCTGTTGAGGAGCAACTCAACTCTGGATGTTCCCTACCACTTTCCCAATAAGTAAGTGTTTCAGATGTGTATGAACAGCAGTCTTTACAGAGTCTGTTGAATCGGTGGGGAGTCCACCAAGCTGCAAAATGGCTAGGAAAGTGCTAAAGCTTTAGTTCTGTAGTACACCTTAATGTGGAAGTAGAAGCTTTTTTGAGTGCCAAGATGTAAGTAATGTGTCAACAAGTGAGGTATTTAGTGTATGTAAGATATGCTTCAAGGTGGAAAATGATAAACACTAGCATCTAAGAAGTGGGATTTCAGTTACCTCTTTGTTCTCTTCACTTAATAATTATATAGCACAATAGCATGGCAAAATATTCTTACTATAATTAAAGGAGATACCACAAAGGTCAATTCACAAATTTGAATTTTATAGGCGCATATATATGGGTATACATAACTATATAGACATCTAAGGGCTATATATAGACATAAGAGGTAAAGGATTTATCTGTTAGCCTTTGTCATCATTGCAAAGCTAAATATCTAAGGGCATTTCAGAATATGCCTTTTGTGGATGTAATGCTAATATCTGGATAGAAACAAACTTGTATATAAAATGTTTAAACACTGATATTAATGCTATAATGTATATCCCAAAGGAGACAGACTTTCTATCAGTATTAGAAGATTCTGAATGCTTGACATAATTATCTTCTGTAGATTTTTCCTGCAATGCCTGGAAAGACTTTAAACTTTGGAGGCAAAGAGTGTGGTCAACCATCAATAGGCTTTTAATTGTAACACTTGACTTGTGGTTTATAATAACAACTGCAGTGATAAGTACTCAGTAAAATTTAGAAGCTATTTCCTTCCCTGTTATGCTGGGTGGAGACTCTGTTTAGCAACTTAACAACTTAAATGTTTCTATTCCTGCAAGTTGTCTTTTTCTAAGTGGAAGAGATGCTTGGATCCAGGAAGCACCTTGTGTCTGTTAGAGTTGTCATCTAACAGTAATTTTATTAATATCTAAATAAGATCATAAAATCAGGTGCTTATACTACCAGTAAATAGGCATGAAAATCAAAGGGAAGTAGAAATCTGAGCAAGCTGTGTATAGTCTCTGCAAACATTCTTGTGTTATACTTCAGCCGAATTTTGCTTCTGGTTAAGAAACTGTGGGGATCAGTCATCATTAAAACTACAGAAAGCAAGCTGAGCAAGCCACTGCAGTATTAGCCTATACTCACCCAGCTGAAACCACAGCACCACAGCTGCTGACATTTCTGTTCATTCATCTGTGCCTCTGTTACTCTTCAGTGGGCCACCCACTGTTTGCTTGCATATTGCTGTTATGCACATTGGAGATTATGCACTATCATGCTCTATTTCTCTAAATTTTCCTTTCAATAAAAAAAAAGCCCTAAGGCTTTCTAGCTGCATGGCTTTCAACCAATATAAAGCTTGGATTAATGATGCCTATAAACTCTTCTCTGATAGGTGGTTCTCAGTTTAACACATGCATATGGGCTAAAATGACAAGTTCACCTCCTGTTGATTTTATTAAGTAGTACTGGTGTCAGTTTAAGTGTTGTTTGCTTATCAGAAAGATTCAGATTATCAGAATAATAGGAATGTGGTGAAACTCAAAATTATTGAGTGGGTCAGACAATATTCTTAAATTAGTTTCTTCCATCAATAAGCTATTAGCCTGGAGCAAGTATAGAAAATGAGCCACACTGCATCCACTAGTCTGACAAAATCTTCAAGTTTTCATGAGACAAGTAGTTAGGGTGACTGGTATTATGCTATTACTACTACTAATTCGCTTTTATTAAAAAAAAAAAAATATGTCAAAAGGGTTAAATGGAAAATGAATGCAGACTGAAAGAATAAACATATTCAGCTGCCTGACTTACAAAATTCCATTGCAGTATTTTTGTGTTTCTGACGAGGACAATGAATGTGTTAGTCAAATCTGGACAGAGAAGTGACCACTGCCAGTCTATATTTGCACCAAGGAAGGAGGATTCTGGGTTTTTATTCACTGGATTTTCTCATAGTCCCCTTCAAATGTGTTTATTGTGCTTGTACTCATGTATATCTTGCAGAACCTCTTATGCTTCAGCGCACTGACTCCATCCTTCCTATACTAGGAGAACCTTATATATTAGGGTTTAGGCTGAGGGAAGGTTCAGCTGCAAATAATCACTTTTGGCCCAGCTGACTAGGATTTGGACTATAAAAACCATTAGTACCACTGCTTGCTTGATGTTCTGCCTTTTGGCTAGGACATTTCTTTCATTTGTAGATTAGGGACCAAAGTCTTGCTTCTTTCTCTCTTTTGAACACTGTTGCAACCTGGAGTGTCAGAATGATGCTGAGCTTTGCTTTCTGGTCATGTTTCTCACATCAGCAATCAAAGCAGGCAAGGAGCTTGCACTGAAAGTACAGTGTGGCTATCAAGGAGCCAAAACAGGCACTCGAACAAGATCCGTATGTGTGATACGGACAAGTAAAGCTGAGGTGTCTGTGTCAGACTAGTACTGGGGGAGTATAAATTTGTAAAGCCACACGGAAGTTTGTTCTTGCAAAGATGCTGTGGGTTTAAACTGATGCTCACCTTGGCAGTCAGATGGATTAGTAAACTTGAGCCCGAATTTGTGCACGCCTGCCTTGAGAGGCAATTATGTGTAGCCTTTCAGATTATGACTCCATTGATGTAAATAATAATAAATTTAGCTTCTAACTTTACACTATTCATGAGAAAACGTAGATGCTGTTTATTCTTTGTGTGTCTGCTCAGGAAATGAATCAGTAATTGATTTTATTTTTTTTTCTAAATATGTATATCTTTCAGAGAAGTCAGTACCAGATTTACAAATGCAGGGACTGGAGTAATTTTCTCATCAACAGGCTGGGTGGATGGCTCTTAGAGCCACTGTGCATCCTTCTCCACATCATTCATGCTATGTGTAGCACTGGCATATAAAGGTATCAATATCCACTTGCATCCTTCTCAGCCATGCATTCCCTCAAGAATTTAGTGTGGTGGCTTTCCCCAAAACCTGGTAGCAGCATGTTTCATGATAAAGCAACCTTAACCTAGCGTATTTCAGAAAATTAACTGCTTTATACTGTGCAAGATTGCTTCAAAGACAACTCTGAATTCTTTTTAAAAGCTGAAATATTTGTGGCAGACACTTATCTGTAGGTCTGCAATACTTAGTATGAAAAGCACTAGCTAGCACATTGTTCCCTGAACTAGCAGAAGTGGGAGGAAAAAATACTAATCACAATATAACAGGTAACCTAGTTCTGTGATCAACACTGAATCATACTACATAACTGTAAAAGCATCAGATTGTAAGCTTTAGAAGGTTGGGGGAGGGGAAGCTCTGACTACTGTTGTGAAAGCCTTTTCATTATTGCTTTATATTACACATTACACTAATCCTTAACATCAATTTTAAAAAGCAACTTTCTAGGCCAATCTCCAAATTCTACAGAAGTCATCCCACTTCATCCTGAGTGTGCTCACACGGCAGGTGCAGGACAACCAGGGGATCAGGTCCTGCTTGACCAACTCATCTCCTTCCATGACCAGGTGACGTGGTTTCAGCTCAGCCGGTAACAAAGCAC
>VYZV01010155.1:0-20432 GCA_013401275.1 Pandion haliaetus
ACTGAGCTGACCTGAAACCACGACACTCCCAGAATTAAAAAGTAGAAATATCAAATCTCAAAATCCAACATTATCTCAGCTATGTTGTACATTCTTTAAGTTACATACTTTATCATGTATTTCATTAGGATGTATTAAGGATATAATATTAAGAATGCAGCTTCACTAGGGCTGTGTGGAAAGTATTTCCTGTTGAGCATGTACTCAGAAGTGATTTTTCAACTTACAGATTACTTTCCCACAATGCAACAAGACCATTTTTTTCCTTTAACAATATATTGTCAAGTTCAGTATTGGGCTTCTCTTGTAGTACTTTCACAAAAATATATATATTTCATTTAATAAGGTTACTTAAATATATTAACAGTTGCATCTAGAAACCTTACTATAATGAAGTTCTTGTATTTTTTCCTCAGTGATTTTCTTAGATCAAAAACTGTTTATCTGAATTCTTCTTTGAATTGTTTGAGACAAATGTCAGTAAAGTAGAGGCCAGATATGATCATGTGTTATGGGTTTCTGTGGCGCGGTTTTCCTTGGTGGCAGGGGAGGGGGGCTGCAGAGGCGGCCCCTTTAAGAAGTTGCTGGAAGAAGTCGCCGCCCCAAAATGTCGGACGCGCGCGCCAAAATGTCGGACCCACGCGCCAAAATGTCGGACCCACCTCTAGGCGGGGAGTGACGGTGGTAACGCCTCTGGAAAAACATATTTAAGAAGGGGAACCGGTAGTGTGGGGGTTGGGAAACCTGAGAGGAACATCGCTGCCGACACTGGAATCATGGAAGTGGAGGGGGAGGAGGAGGCGCCTGAGGAGGCTGATGGCCCTGCAGCCCATGGGGGTGAACAGTGGAGCGGAGGCTCCCGAAGGTGGCCATAACCCCATGGTAAAAACCGCGCTGAAGCAGTGTGAGATGGGAGAGCAGCCCGCGGAAAGGACCCGCGCCAGGGAAGTTTGTGAGGAACTGCAGCCCGCGGAAAGGAACCACGTTGGAGCAGGTGGTGAAGGACTGTCTCCCGTGGGAGGGACCCCACGGTGGAGCAGGGAACGAGTGAGGAATCTTCCCCCTGAGGAAAGAAGCGGCAACGACGATGTGTGGCGAGCTGATTCAACCCCTATCCCCTGTTCCCCTGCGCCGCTGGGGGGAGGAGGTAGAAAGCACTGGGAATGGAACTGAGCCGGGAAGGCGGGAGGGGTCGGGGGAGGTTTGTTCTGATGTTTAGTTTCCCTTCCTAATACCCTTGTGTTTTGTTTCTGTTTTGATTTGTAGTAAATTAAATTGATTTTGGTTTTTTCCCAAGTTGAGCCTGTCTTTTGCCCGTGACCATAAGTGGGGAGTGATCCCTCCCAGTCCTTGTCTCGACCCACAAGCCTGCCTTTGTATTTTCTCCTCATCCCAACGTGGCCAGGCGAGGGGGGGGGGGGTGAGCGAGCGGCTTTGTGGTGCTTTGTTACCGACTGAGCTGTCCTGAAACCACGACATCATGTAAGAGACCTAAATATGAACATCTTGGAAAAAGGATTGCAGAAAGGTGTGAATCAATGTGGAACCTGTCTTTAAGATTTACCTCTCACAGTACCAATGAGAAATTATTTTATGTAGCTGTTTTTTTTTTTTCCTAAAGCCTAAGCTGCTATTTTTTAAAAATACAGTCCTGAGTCAAATATGTAATTTGCCTCTGGAATTTGTACTATGGATATTTTCCATACTTTTATGGATAATTTTAAATGACATTCTCAAACAGTAAGACAGACGACTGCATGGTACACGGGAGGAAAGAGAGGAAAAAAACAACAGCTGGGCAGATGTCAGGAAGCAATTTTTGTGTTATATAAAACATAACAAGGCAAAGTTGTTGATACAAAGACCCTGAGGGGCAGGAGAGTCATTTAGAAGTACAGCTATGCCGTCCCAGGATACAGGCAGTAACAGAGAGGAATTGGCTTTTTGGAAACATCCTCACGGAATGCCAAATTTTAAATTATTATTTTCAAAAGTGTCTTTGTAAAGAATTCAAGAATCAACAACCCAAACAGAAAACCAGAGGAAATCTGTGGTAACTTCTGGAATCCTGATGCTGTCTTACGGTCAGGAAGAGGGTAGGTGAAGCAGAACAACAGGGTCATAAGCATGAGAGAGGAGGGTGTCTTGGCTCTGCAGTGTCTGCTGGGTGGGAGCCGCTCTGCTCTGCAGATACAAAACGAAGATGTTAATTTTTCCTGGCAAACCCAGTTTCAGTGAGGCATAGCTGATTAGTGGTTGCTGACTGTTCCTATGGTGTGTCAATGAATGCCACAGAAAATAATGGTGGAAGACCACAGTGGCACTGAATAAAGCAACTGAGAGGGCTTACTGTAGGAGAGCTTACATTAAAATTTTCAGCAAAGGGCAGGCTGAAAGAAAAGTTTCAATGAATACCAAGAGAATCATGTGGGCCTGCAATTAGTTGTCTCTTTAGGCTTAGTGCATAGAAACGTTTTACTTTATTGTGCTTATTATGGCAATAATTAGCAGTATTGCTGGCATCATAAGTTGCAAAAAAAGCTTAGGCTGAATGAAAGTGGAAAATGAATCAACTTTTCTTTCTGCAAACCCAGTTTCTCACATACTCTGAGGAGAAGCAGTGTGCGGGAAGTTATTTATCAAACAAATGTAATTTATACATGTTCCTTTACTGGGTTAAGTAAAGGTGGCCCATCCAGCTAAGTAAGACTGGTAAGTAGTGTCTTCCAGGATCGATGATGCTTCATGACACCAAGTCCCTTTTCGTCCCTCCATGCTATCAATGCCCTATCCAGCCTCTCTCATTGATCATCTTTGGGATCCAGCTCTCACCTTAGAAAGATAGAAACAAAAGATCTGGTTATTTGCAGTCCATTAAGATTTTACAACAGTCCATACTTGACTGGCAAATATATGTATAATGTCTACTGATGTAAATAGCGCCCAGTTTGATCTAGTCCACTCCCCTTCTATGTGGCAAAATCCAACATTAAGATTTCACATATTTAATGAATTGCAAATCTTTTAATTATCCAAAACTTCACAGACTGGAGGGCTTACGGGATGTTTTTTAGCTATCACCGGTATCCTCCTGTCTGGTATCCTCTAATAAAAGGTGAATGGAATTTTTTTCTGCTTTGAGAAAAACTCTGTTTAGATTTGATTTAACTGAGTGTGCTGAACACTTTCTTAGGACAACTCTGAGGTGCTATAAGCTGAAGACACCATTTCTTTCATAATTCAAAAACATTCCTCCAAAAAGCAAGTTTTACAAATACAGAAAAGGCTTTCACCCCAGTCATCATTCACCTACTTACCAGTATACTCTGTGGAGCAGCATCAGTGCTGCTTCTAGATTTCATCTTCAGCTTTTAAGTGGCATTCCCAGCTGCACTGTTCTGCATTTTTACCAATCATCTCTATTTTTTGCCTATCTCTGCTACATGTTAATATGGGGTTTTCTGAGTCACAAAAACTGTACTGGTGCTTTTACCAGGACATTTCAATAGTGGATAAAGATTTTTAAGGCCACTTCAGCAAAGATTCTAAATTCATGCAGTAACTGTTTCAAAAATTTCATGTTAGCAAGCCTCTAACATGTCAGCTTCTTTTTATCACTTTGCCAATCAATAATGCCAGTCTGATCTGCACAGGCAAAAAATCCTAGAATTTGCCTAAAGCGTTATCTATAAGCCTGCCACCAGAAATACTGTTAGTACCTGTGGAAAGTTTGTGGAAATACCTCTAGTTCAAGCAAGAACACTCAGAGACCTGAAGGAATTCTCAACTATCCACAGTTTATGGAGTCCTCCAGCAAAATTGCAAACTCCTCTTCCTACTCATCAAAGTTTTTCTTTTGGCATTCGCATGTAACTATCCATACTGGGTGGTGGCAGAGGCAGGCATCAGCAAAAAGAAACTTTAAATAAAATTGTACTTTTTAGTTGTTAATTTTTAGCTAATCTAACAAGAGCAATGAAATACAAGTAAAAGCACACAAAAGATTGCTAGGATATTATGGCACTTCAGAGTAACTCCAAGTGGTGAGAAGTCCCCAAAATACTTGGTAATGTGAAAGTGTATACAAGTTCCTGGGCAACAGTGCAAGACATGTGCATGATAACTTTTATATGTTTCCTTCAAAAGAAAAGGAGGTACTAATGAGTAAATATGCATTATTAAAAGGGCAACATAGAGTATCCTTTTAATCAGTAACAGAGGTCTCCTCACTTCATTACAAATGGGCAGCTGAAGCAGTAAATGGCCAAACGCGTACTTATTTGCTTGTTTCCAGCTTCCCTAAAGGTATTATATTAGATAGCAATTATAAGCCAAGTATCACAGCAGTGCAGTGTTCCCGTTTTCACTATATTCCTTCTGGAAGATGAACAAAACCGGAGCATCAGTATGTTCCTGAAAAGGCAGGCTGCACTTTCTGATTTACACAGTAGCAGCCATAGATCTGCAGTGATGAGAGGGGTGTGAGACACAATGACTCATTTATTGTTTGCCCTCGACTGGGACATGTGATAGATTTAAACTTTGTTTTGAATACTCTTTCACATAAAATATCCCATAGTTACCACAGATACTGGGCTTTTTGACAACACCCCAGCTTTTTGCATGGATGTGGGACACTGATCATGACAATGCCCTTTCCTGATCTCTGCCTCAGGCAAAGGGTCATTTCTCTGGATTTGCATTTTTACTTAAGGTCTTAATTTGTTACAAGGCGGGGTGAGAAAGCCTTTCTGCCTTGCAGTGCTCTCTGAACTTTGGTTGCCTCTGATTTCTGTGTCTGGTCTCAATTTCCACAGCCAATCATACGCATATGAATGATCCTAGAGACAGCAAGAAAGAGCCATTCCAGGGGAAGATGATACATGAAGGTTTTAGCTGTCAAAGCAGAAGGGAGAACAAACCTTTTCCAAGGTTGAAGTTGCATGTGCTGGAAAAATGAGACTGACTGTAGCAAAAAGTATGCTGCCTGCAAATGAGGGAGTACCGTCAACAAGCAGCAGTCATTCCAGCTGTATATTTATAGAGGGTGATTTTTGAACAGTTCAGAATTTACTGAGGAACTACCAAGGCTGCTGGAGAAATGAGCAAAGCGATGCATTACGCCTGAAAAATGTGGGGAGAAGTTTAGGAGGCCAAAAACAATTCAGAGCAGCAGGAAAAGAACCACCGGATAAGTTTTCAGGAAGGCTGAACTGGAAATAATGATACATTTGAGCAGAAATGGCAGTACATATACCTCCATATACAGGAGTTGTAAATGGAGAAGGAGCTGATAGCATCAGCAATGTTCTGGGAGTCATAACTGGGGTCACCTGAGTTCAAGAGCAGGGTAAAGATGAGCTGTAGATACTCCTAATGCCTAAAAAGGCAATTTTCTTCTCAAGACAAATAGACAAAAACCTTGAATTTTGGGGTACGGTAAAAGGCATTTAAATTAAGCTAGAAAACTGTCTTGTCTAAACAGGCAGGGAGGGTAGGCCAGGAAGCATTTGTCAAAGTGTTAAGAGATATGAATAACAAAGCAAATTCATCTCTAAGGAGATAGTTCATACTAAAGAGAGAGAAAGAAAGTCAAAAAGGAGCTGTCAGGATGCATCAGATAACAAACTATAAGGTGGGAAACTAGTTCTTGTACTGCTGTGAGCATCAAACACAGATATCTGTCTGCGCCAGATGAGGTTACCGGAAGTGGAGTCTATTTAAGTCCTAGAAGAGACCAAAACTGCAGCAAGTAGTAAGATGGTCACCTACAGAGATTTTCACTGGCTATTCAGTTGTTAACATTTAGTAGTAGAAAATAACAACAGATTTCCACCTTTGTATCAAAACACTGCTCATCCAAAACACCATAAAATATTTAACTGAATACAAAAGAAAGGATTTTTGGAAGCACTACAGGCATGCTACAGGAAGGAAATAGTTTTGCTGCTTCCAATTGATAACACCCATTTCAAGCCCTGTAAAGAGATTAGTTTTTAGCTATCTATGGCAATGATAAGTAAACCATATGTTTCTTAGAATTTGAAATCTGTACCCCCCAAACAAGTCATTTATTATAAAGGTGAGATACTGTTGTGCTGAACAGACATGCTGTCTAAAGTGTGATGTTTTTCTGGAGGCTGACACAGAAGGATAGCTTTCTTGGCAATTCTTTGCATTTTTAAGTAAGTTATTTAAGTATCCACTGACATTCCATTCAAAAATGTTTAGGTAGGGGACATTGTTTTTTACCAATCCATAAAGTATTAACACCATATAAAAGGATATGTAAACACAAAATGCATAGTAGAGTTCAAGTTCCACATTGACAGAGTACAATGTGATAAAATGATCACAATACTGTCTACATCTCAGGATTAGGCATGGTGGTCCAGAAACCAGAAATGAAACTCATACTGGTAACGTAACTGAGAATTATGATACCACCTGCAAAAGGAGGCATTCAAAAGCCAATGTTGCCTGTACCTGTGGTGTAACCATAGATGTCATCTTCCCCAGCTCTGAATGGAAATAGTGATAGTTTTACAGAGTAACACATGGGAAACTTTAACAGATGCTGTCTATCTGAGGGCCTCAATACCTGTTTCTCAAGGCAGAAAGCATTCTTGTAATACAAGGTGATAATGTCACACTCAGGCATCTTCACAGAGCACTGTAAGGGGAGGGTGCAGTATCACACACTGCCTTAAGGTCAGGGTTTGTAGTATTAGACTGGAGACTTTTTCACAAGCCTGCTCTCTGTCCAGTGATAATCGTGCCTCTCAGGGAGATGCTCTGATCCTAAATTCTTGTCTTTTGTGGTGAACTTTTTCAGGTTTTCCAAGTGTTTCCTTTCATTTAATGAGTTAGCTGTCCACAGCCAACTTAAGCTGCTTCAACATTTTATTATTATTTGCCAACTGCTATTAGTGTCTTAGACATGCTTTGGACCATTACTTATGTGGCATGGTCCCTGTCGTGCGGATCATTTGCCCTCAAGTCTGACAGTTTTCAGCCAAGTTCTAAATTTTCGCTGTGCAAGTCCTCATCAGGAAAGAGGTGTAACAGCTCCAGCCACCCAGGAGTGTGGGCAGCCCTGGGGCTGCAGCACTGCAGGTAGGAAAGCCAGAGGAAAAGAGAGTGCACAGCAGAAGTGAAGGCTGTGAGCTAGATGCATTCGAGTGTCCTGCAGAGGCTGGGCACTGTCACAGCAGGGTGTGGGAGCACCAGCACAGGAGTGTCAGGCACCCCTACCCACTCCCAGCCTTGGCACATCATCCCCATGCAGGGTCACACCATGCAGGGTCACACCACCCTGAGGCATCTCAGCGGGAGATGTCCTTTCTCTCTGCTGGCTCTTTTCCCAGTTCTAGCCCCCCATGGCCCTGCTCGGCTCAGCAGGTGGCCAACCTGAGAGCCATGGGCATTGCAGGAGAGGGAGGCAGGAAGGGCTGGCGCCTTGTCAGAGAGAGAGTCATCAGGGAGCTGCAGGAGAAAGACATTTGCGCCTGTCATTTTTGCTAAGAGGGTAGCTTAAGGAGGAAAAGTTGCTACCAGGAAAGATGGCACCAAACATGACTTTCAAGGAACGCAGCTGCGGGCACCCATCCCAGGGGAAAGCCGAATGTTTGCAGAGATGGCAGACCTGGGTGTGGTACACCCACCTCTGCTATGTGCAGTTCCAGCTCCAGCTGGACATGTGCCTTGAAAGAGCAACTGTGCTGAAGCTGACAGAACTTAGGAGGAAAGCAAACCAACCTGCAAAGTATACAGCATAACTTGTTGGTCTGAAAGGCACGGGAGATTTTAGACGTATGAGACACAACACCTCTTCAAAATCATCTGCTTGGTGCTCTGCTCCTGCCAAAGCAGGTTTGCTGTAGGTGTTGTGTGAATGAGTCCTGTTAGCTGCTCCACATCAGCCAGAAATCTCAGTATAGTGGAAGAATTATTATTTTCTCTGTTCATTTAGCACACCATCTCCTTTGCTTTGTCTGAGTAATGTACAGTGAACAAAGCCCATAAAGTAGATCTTTTCCATCTTTTTATAGGAGTATCACAGACTGACAGATTTATGGAATTTAAACCACTTTGTCCAGTCAAAAAGTACAGGATTCTCCAAAGTAATCGCTAAGATATTTTTTAAATAGTTCGTTTAGGCTTGGGTTTTTTTGTGGAACACACACAAAAAAACCCACACAAGACTAGCTAGGAAAGATGCAGTTGCCATTGATGGTACCATGACCATCTGCTGTTCTGTTGTATCTTCAAGCTGATTTTTTAAAGTCATAGATTAAGCCATTGTGTATTATTGTGGGGGTCTTTTTCCTCACTGTTACCATAGGACTTAAATTGCTGGGGTTCATTATCTTGCAGTAACAGAATGAGAGCCTTTGGCAGCCCCTCATATATGCACAAGGACAGTATCAGTAATTTTGTGGAGCTCTATACCATTTACAGAAATGTAGTTTATGTATGCAAGATTCTTTAAGAGTCAAAACTTTCCAATGACAATATTAATCTAGTGCTTTGTAAATGTTATTTAGTCTTCGTAACAGTGTTTGGATGTGGTACAGTTATTTCCACTGGAATGGCCTTGGATATCATGCATTCTAATGCATGTAGACTGGGATTATGCATACAGATCATGTTTATTAGAAAGAAAACATTTATCACTGCGATGAGTGAGAAATGTTTTGAAATTTGTTTCTTTCTTAGGCAGAGATGATTTTATAGTAAAATTATTTCATTTCTGAACTTGGTTTTTCCAAGTTTTTCCAACCGTTCCTCAGCAAGCTGATGAGCTGGAAAGTGCAAAAGGTTTCAGAGTGGAACTTCAGCAGCAGTGGTAGAAGAGTCAGGAAAACAGCAGAGATTCCCAAAAGCATGAGCAAAAAAAACCTCAGAAAAAGTCCCCTTCCCTCTTAAAATACTAGTACACAATTTCTCAAACTTATCCAGGCATTTACACATCAAGCTAAGTCTGAAAAGACTTGTTCATTGGCTATACTCTAAATGACCCATTTGTCTTTTCCAAAGTTTCCCAGTGCCAGAATTGCCTCTCCTAGATTTTTAGATTTTTGTGGAGACAGGCTGCTCTCCGAAGATGCAAATATGCACACTCACACAGAGGGCTCCTGAGACCACAGAGGCTGCTAATCTTAGAGGGAGTTGTCTAGTCCCCATCACACATTCCGGGGGCTCCAGCGTCTTTGCGCGCTTTAGCTGGAAAATTCCAGCATGCTGACCTGGCACTGACTCTTCGCTGTGAAAACACAATGGGATCCATTCTCCTATCATGGACAAGTTATGCACATAAAAACCCTCTTGACTGAAAGGAGAAAAGACCCCTTTAGCCTTAGCATGACAAGACTCCTTTGAATCCTTACAGCATTTTTCAGTGAACTGTGTTGAGGAGGGAGAATACTTTCTCCCTTCTACCTCCATTGCTCCTTCTTCCTTGCAGAAATCTGTAGCTGCATACTAAACACGTCTCATCTGTATGTGGCTCTCAAAACCTACCTTCATTCTTTTCAGTCAGTTTACTCTCTCCCTAACTTGTGTAGGGACGTACTTTTTATTTTAATGCAACTGGCAGTCACTCTTTTATAGTTCTGCCCACCTGCCCCATCCAAGTCCCCTGTTGCACAGTGCCTTCAATGAAACTGGTAGTTGAAGTGCTCTGGGGTCATCTTTTTTACTTTAATAGATATGCCTGACAATTGTGAAACAACACGGTAGAATTATTCTGAGTCAGAGTCTATAAAAAGTTCAGACAAAAGATGAAATTCCAGACTAGCAATTCAGTGAAAACCTGTAGTTGTCACCAAGCCAAGTGACATGCAACTCACACATAACTGGCATGATAATGGTTCAGATAATTACTAATTTTGACCTACACTATTGCCTTCTATAAGCTTTAGATGTTTTATTAGTTAGATACTATACCAATAACACTACAGTAATCCAAACCAACCAGTCAGGACGACACCAAAACCAACCAACCAAAAAAACCATCGTGACATGTTACTCTTCTCTCCAGCTCTTTCTTTCTTCCAGATAAACCCAAATAAAGAGGCAGGGTCTGAACATGAGTCATATTGGACTGATTTCAGGTGGAGAGACAAGAATTACAGATTTGAATTCTAGCACTTAAATTCCCTAAATTTCTAATTCCAACCCCTGTAAAAGCAGACGTTTTATCCGAAGGGCAGAAACAACCATATAATAGTTTAAAAAAGGGTTTGATCTAGAATTCTCTGAAGCATGCAGAGGTTTCCCTACTGTCTTCAGTGACTTTGGATCCAAGCTCCAAGAAAGTATTAAGTATAGAATTTTTTTTTTTTAATGGCAGATTGTAACCTCATAATTTTAAATAATATTTGGACAACTCACTTGAGGAACTTGTGGTAATTGATTGCTTCTTAGTCAAACAGTAATATATTCATAAGAATAAAGTAGTAATCAGTGGTTTATTCTTTGAATGACTCAGAAACAGTAGGATGGGAGCAAAAGTTTTGTTTTAAATATGATAGCAACTTAGGTAAAATATCTTGTTTGTTTGGTGGTTTGGTTTTTTTTTTTTTAATACTGTGTAAAAAAAAAAGTTGTATAATGTAATCATTTAGTGTTTATTTTATTATGTGTACCTTCTACTCAGAGGGTTGGCATTATTGTTCCTAACAGTGATGGATACAAGCAGATCATGCCCTATGACCTCTACCATCCCCTTCCTCGGTATGTAAAACAGTCAACCAGATGCTAGGATTAACAAACACGTTTACTTCTTTTTTTCTCTTTTCTGCATTTGTGCTTTGCTCTCAAACTAGGTTAACAGATGCTGCTTGTCTCTTGCTCTGAACTGCAGATTAACCTAGAAATGTTCAAGTGCTAACCTGTTATTCTAAATTCTGTTGATGCAGAACTGAAACAATATTCTAGCTGAAGCAGCAATGCAGACTTATGTGTGGTCCCTTTCTTTCTCTCTTTCCTCACCACCCACCCCCACCTCCCCTTTTCTCTCACACCTTTCTTTTTTCTTCCTTTTACTCATCTCTGAACAGGACTATAACGTGTGGTTTTGTAATGAACCATCAGACTTTCTCTCTTCAGCAGTGCTGCTTCTTGCATGCTTATAAATTGTGAGATCTTTGGGTTTAGACAGTTTTAGTGTTGTGTTCTGATCCTGCAAACCCGTGCTAATGCCTTCCTCAGTGGCATTAATCCATTGGCTTTTCTAAGGAATCAGAGATCAGGAGTAGGAATAGGATCAAGGCCTGATTTGTATTATTAATTATCTCACAATTAAAATGTCTTTAATGTAAGACTTGAAAGTCTCATGGAAAAAATCACATGAGTAGCTACTCTTAAAGCAGTGAGTAAGACCGGTGCTGATAAAAATGTTTGGTAGCTGAAGGATAATAACCTTTCGGTTTTGAAATACTGCCTGGATATGCGATAGTATTGTGCTGTGTTTCCTTCTCCATTAATTTATTGTGTAATGGAGTATGTAATCACAGAAAGAACCCCCTAGGCAACTTGTTAGTCTCATCCTGGTGAGGAAACAACCTCCTTCACACCATGATGAGGCCTAATGCAGACAGCTTTCAGCATCGGTATGCAAGCACAGTGCATTCACCAACAGAGTTTCTGGCCGAAGCATGCACCTGCCCCAAACTGTGAGTGAGAAGGCAAGGAGGAGAGCAGCTTACTTGCCAAGCATTGTGGCTGCCATTCATGTTTACACCCTTTATCAGAGATATCAGTCATTTGTATAAGGCTTTTCTCTTCCTAGCTAAGTGCTTATGGTTACTTCCACACAGTCATTATCACCAAATATTTGTGAGATACACTTGTGAAATATATCTCTGCGTTTAATTCCTTTTTTCTGGAAGACATTTTTCTCTGTTCTTTATTTAAAAAACCAAACATACGTACCTCCTAACCTCAAAAATTAAACCTCTGTTAATAAGCAATATAGAAGCTAGAATATTAATACGGGATTTAACACTCTAGCTTTGAATAAAATGGATTTTATTTCAATTGTGTACAAAGGGCATGTACATTGACAAAGATGGAGAACAATTTTAATCAGAGGATGATTCAGCAGTACTTAACAGTGGAGGGACTGCATTTAAGGAAAAAGCATCCTGAGCTGGCAGCTAGGCAGAGGCTTTTTTACTGCTGAAGAAAATCCAAAATAAAGGATCAAAATGGCCTGAGGTATTTGGCTTTCAGTAACACTGAAAGCAGAAAAAAAAAAAAAAACATCATTCCCTGAAGATGAGCAAAAGGCTGAGACTGTTTCTCAAGCTGTTCTGGATTATGGTCTCACCCCATAACAGTCCCTTTACATTCACTCTCCCAGCCGCAATACTCTCCTTTAACCTCCCCGCCGCCATCAATTGCTCAGGCTGCAACTGCTGGCTGGGACCTCTCCCCTCCTTTTTCCCTCTGCTGTTTTGCTGCTTCTTCCCCACTTCTCGCTCTCCTCCACTCCCATGTGTGCTCCTGTGAGCCCACAAACAGGGCTCAGGTCTTCCTCCCTCACCCTGAGAGGAAACACACAACCACATATCTCTTCTCCAAACCTCAGAGGCAGCAGAAACTGGACAGACCACGAGGCTGGCATGAGACAGAGCCAAGTCAAGGGGATATAAAATGTCTTTCCTCTGAACCTGCAGAGTTTAGGCAAAAAAACCCCAAACCAAAAAAACCCAACCAAACCCAAGAGGCCCTGCTTACATTACCTGTCTGAGACTGGCACCTAATACCAGGGACAGAGGAGAGCAACAAACACTCCAGAAGCAGTGCATTGCAAATCTGGGAAGGCATCTTTGCAAGATTTCCCTACTGCCATCCCTCAGCCTTGAATTTTATCACAAAGAGGGAAAGGTATGGGTTAGCAGATACAATGCTCACTTTGAATGCACCACCAATTCCTTTCATAAATTCTCTGTCAATATTGCACCTTTTGTACCTCAAAAGGAGCTGTGACACCTGCTTTAAGAGCTGTGCAACAGAGAAACTTCACCTTCATATCTTACACTCATACAAAACCCAAGGACCAAACTGCTTGCCTAGATTTAAGTTGCTTGATATTACTGAGGTTGTCTAAGGCATCTGGAAACTTGTCCCAAAGACTCCAGGGAATTCCCTGGTGCCATCGCTTTTTATGACTGGGAAAAGCTGGCTGCAGCAGTTTCTGCTGTTCATGAGTTTCAGTGTGAGGCCTCTTCATTTAGATTTGTGGTGGTGAGATACCTTAGCTGAATGCTGGGAAACTTGTTCAGTAGAGACACAGGTAACACATTTGAACTAAAAACATTGCTAAAATTAACTGTATATGACATATGTGGCTTATGCTGAGCACACAGTGATGGATATGGCATGGAGTAAACATGGTTTCACCACTTCTCAGTGATAAGTCATGGAATTAATCAGTGGCTTTACCATTCATAAACAGCTATTAACATAAGTCATTTCACATTGAGTTTTATGGCAGTTTCAGCCAGTAGCCAAGTGTGGGTAGTGCTTACATGTACTGGAGCTGATGAGAAAAAGATGGGTTGATGTGATGAAAAAACAGAAGGAAAGATAAGCATTTTTCATATTGTTTAACAATCTTGGTGATCCTGTAATTGTTACTCAAGAAAAATAATTCCTTTGTTTTAAGTGGGAGAAAAAAATCATCCTCCTTCCTTTTTTTTCCTTCTTGCCTGAAAGAAGAAACAGGTGGAAGTTTTTCCACAAAAACTATTTTTTAAGTAAAAAAATGAAAATTTATGACCAAAATCATTGTTTCAAACATTATTTCTAATGTCCTTATCAAAAGGACATTTGTCTTTGCAAAAAAAAAAAAAAAAGAAAAAGATAGAACATGCACAGAAATAGCTACATGGGATCATGACAGCAGTTCCAGATCCTCTCTGTGACGATGGCTTGAATATAAGAGAGGAAATACCAGACCATTTTATGTGGAGAGACATGTACACATATCAAACAATGCCTACAGTACTGTATAAACAATACCTGTGTTATTGTATATCCATCACTGTAAAAAAAGGATTATCCTCATAAGCATGCATAGCTTTTCACATTGTTCTGTGGATTTGTTATTGTGGCACCTGTAGAGAAAAGATGGTTTCTCAGTTCCTCTCACTGCCTCAGCCATAAGGAAACAAGGCCCATGTGGTTTATTCATCAGAGGCCACGTATCCTATTAGTAAAGTCACGTCTTCTTTTTGGTAATGTTCTCCCACCTTTTTTTTTCCTCAACTCAGTAGTTTCCCTGGAAAGAAACATTCCTGTTTCCCTGTATGTTCTTGCAAAAGGAGCATCAGCTTCAGAACACACTGAGCTTCCAGTGATTTGTGACAAAGATTCCTCAGAACATGACAAATTGTGATGATACGACAATCCCATCCATTAAATAAAAGGAATTAAGTTAAAAATATTTAGAGTTTCTGTGGCAGTAGTCACTGGGTTAGTGGGAGAGAGGAGACTTCATATTACTAACCTGTGACTTAGAGACAGGAGCCATAAAAGTGCTTTGCTGTTATGGCCATTTATGAAAATATATATGTGATTAATTTTTACTGACATTAATCAGAAAAAAAAAACCCTCCTGCAGATAACAGTTTATGCATTTGGGGGGTGCAGGTGAGAGTGGGGGAAGCAAGGGTTCCTTTTGCTGATGCCTCTCTGGTTTGCGGGTTTTTTTTCCCCAGATGGGAAAGCACACCCTGGACTGCCTGTTCCTCATCCTGTGGAGGGGGCATTCAAAGCCGCAGCGTCTCATGTGTGGAAGAAGACATTCAGGGGCATATCAGCCCCGTGGAAGAATGGAAATGCATGTATACTCCAAAGATGCCTGTTGTCCAGCCTTGCAATATATTTGACTGCCCAAAGTGGCTTGCTCAGGAATGGTCTCCGGTAATCAGCTTAGCTTTACTGATTTTTTATTTACCACACTAGGAATATATCTTATAGTTTAGTGAGCTTGTGGAAGTAGGAACATTCACTACTTTCTTTCCTTATTACCATGACCTTTGTTCTAATTTATGCTGTTTGTCTAACAGCAAAGTAAATACTTAGGAATAATGTATTAATAAGATTAACATTATTAAGGAAAAAGATGGAAAAATAAATCAGATCTGTAATATTAATTAATGAACTTCTTCTAATAATAGACTGGGAACAAAAATGAAATGCACAAAACGAAACCAGTAAGCATGTAATGGTATCTCTTTATTACAA
Source organism: Pandion haliaetus (assembly GCA_013401275.1). Lineage (NCBI taxonomy): Eukaryota > Metazoa > Chordata > Aves > Accipitriformes > Pandionidae > Pandion > Pandion haliaetus. The sequence continues at coordinate 15,259 of VYZV01010155.1, forward strand.
CTTTTCAGCCATAAATTGAATATAATGAATTGCTGACAAATATCTAGAAATACACAAAGCCGTAAATGGCTCTGCTCTTTGGTTCTTGCAGTTGCCTGTTCCTGACTTACTTTTTCTTCTGTATGAAAGTAAATGTCTTTGAAATGTCTTTCTACAAACGTAGAAAAGTATTTTGATTTTCTACATAAAGACAGAATCTTGAATGTAGTTTCTCACCACTCCAGTTTCTCAAGAAGTAAAATGGGTTTTAGCAGCTAAGCTAGCTTACCCACAGGTGAGGTGTTCTTCATTGATTGCAAAGTGTTTAGTGATTTCCAGATGAAAGCTGCTATCCAAGAGCAAAGTAATACTGGTAGTGTACATAGCCCTCCACACTGGTTGGTAGTTTTGATCCTCTACTGTACAATCACTTCTGAAACAGTCTGTACAGGGGGAAAAACTGATGTACCTTATCAAAAATAAATGAAAAAATACTTAAGAAAGTGTCTGAGGGAAGAAAGCCCAAATAGTTTCCCATTCTGTTTGGTACCATGTTCCAAAATAACTGAGTGTCACCCCTGTTAACCCATAAGCCCCACTACTTTGTCTAAGCAAAGCAGAGTGGCTCCAGATGAAACTGACAGGGTGTTACTGAGCATATCCAATATGGGACAGATGGCCACAAGCCAAGTAGCCAACTCTGAGAGAGTGATACTGCAAGAGAAACCCAGCAGCAAAATTTCCAAACCAAGTAAATGTACAGAGCAAAAAGGCACAAATTTCTGTCAGTTTTATACCTTATCCATAACTACCAAATATTATGAATAATTTATGATCAGGGCTCAGTGTTTCTGCATCATATTTTGCTCTCTGATGTACACATATTTGTATTGCATATTCCACTTTTATTTATCACTCCTGTAACATATCACACGCACCATTTTTTTTTCTTTTTTTTTCCCCAGTGCACGGTGACCTGTGGACAAGGACTCAGATACCGTGTGGTCCTTTGCATTGATCACAGAGGGATGCATACAGGAGGCTGTAGTCCTAAAACAAAGCCACACATAAAAGAAGAATGCATCGTACCCACTCCTTGCTACAAACCCAAAGGTAATAAGGCAGAGGGGCTCCTGTAAATTTTTCAGAGCTCTTCCATGTTGAGAAGTTTTGTTTTGTTGCTGGTAACACTGCTTCCACCTGCACTGAGTTGTGAATTTGCACCTTTAAGGCCTGCCATTCCTATTCCAGTCTGCGTGCTAACAACTTGGAGTGAATGCTGGCCTCTCCCTCTTTCTTACAAGCTCCGGGGTTTTCAATGTTAATTTGTGGTACAGTAGACCAAGCAATATAACTGTAAATTTGACCAACTGTATCTGACCTCAGTGATTGTGTCTGGGCTAAATTTGACCTATATTTTAAAAGGAATTCATTATATAAATAACATTTATGGTAGATAAATGTAACCATAATTTTAAAGTGCCCATTCATAACTTGGAGCTTGAAATAGGTCAGAAGCAAGCACTGTAAATCCCAAAATGAAGTTCCTTTTACTAGCAAGGCTGCAAAATTTGGCAGACTGTTAGACTTGAAGCGTCTTATAGCAAGGAGTACTCACATTGTGTATAGAAATGTTTCTTGACCTGGACCTCAAACAGAGAGTAATGCTGGGGTAAATCCCCCGCATTTTGTTGAGAGAAGGAGAAAATATTTCTGCAGCTGTTTGGACATTCTTATGTGGTGGGAATATTAGAAAAAGTCCTGGAGACTGGATTGGATTAATGAGCAGTGGCCAGGCGTAGCAGACATGGGTATTTGACCGTTTCCACAGGTATATGAGTGTGCATATGTTTGTGTGCGTATACAGCTCTATCAATACAACTTCTGTGTCTGTATGCTGACTAACTTACAGACACTCCTGGGTTGCAGCAATGCATGTGAACTTAATTTCCCTAAACTGGAGACTTAAACCCCACCATAAGAAGAAATCAGTTTCTTTTTAAAAATGAATTGCTATCCTGATACTTATTAAGAGCACTTATTATGAAGCCCTATGAAATAAGAGTGGTCTGTGACCTCGTGCTGGTCCAAAATGGAACAGTAAACTTTGGAATTTTAATTTCTGCAGTCAGTGGCCAATGATGGGCACACTTGTGAAGTTTCAAGATTCCAGTTTATCTGGACCATGAGAAATCACTGTGTTTGCCAGCCACCAAAATGGCAAAACCCAGGCCATAGGGAGTCTGGGGAGTAATGAGTATGTTTGCACTGTATTTGCTGGCCAACATGAGCTCACTCCATCTAATTTGCAAGATGAAAAAAAAAGTCCTTATTGCTGTGTTAGCATGAGTGTGAGCCTGATACAGGGATTCAGTGGGTTTGGGCTCAGTCAGCCAGCTGCTTTTATGGGGCTTTATCTGTTTATGGTGTTCAGAGCACAGGTAAACCGAGACCCCGTCTGCCTGCAGCATACGTGTGAACAAAATGCAGTAAGACAACAAAAAATCAGGTGTTGCAAACCACCCACAACCGACTTCTGCCTAGGGAAGCTGAGAAGGCTGCAAGACCAGCTAGGAAAGCTTTCCTTGCCTGTATCTCTTTAAGAAGTGTCTTCCAGTGGGACTTGTCTGGGAACAAAGTAAATTGCTGTTTGCTGGAAGCCCACCCTTGCAACAGAGTGGCATCTTAACCCTGGATAAACTCTTGTGCTGCCCTTTGCAGTACATACATGATTAATTTCTGATTGTACGAGGTTATTTTTTTCTTCCATTTTTTCCCATGGGACGGAAAGTCCTACACAAAGCACACTGTTTTACTTGGGTTTAATTTTACTCCTCATCCTAGTTCTGCAATGCTCTCACAGTTCTCCCTTCATAATGCAAGTGGCAATGTTTGAAGACCCATGTACCTGAAGGCTGAAGCATGCTTTCAGAAGAGAGTTGGACCAGATGCTATTCAGAGGTCTCTTCCAATCCAAATAATTCTATTTATGTGCTGGAAGTTTGTCCTTTTTATTTCACAAATCTAGAGTTAGAAATTTAAAGCAGTATGAGTAGCAAAGTACCTCTCCTCTATTGAATGTTTTAATCCTAGCCTGATTTTTCCTTCTGGAGCTGGATTAACATAAAGCAGAAAAACAGTCTTCCTAGATGACTGAAGCAGCAAGACAAAAAATGTGGAATTGCCTCTCCTTTTAACACACTATGCTAAACAGAAATAGAATGCAAATAGTTCATGTAATTTATTTCATTTTAGTTTATTTGAGCACTGAGGCATTTTATCTTACACCAATAATGGGAAAAAATAGGATATCCTTGGATTAAGTAATGATTTTCAGTTTTAATACAGAAAGTGTATTTAACTAATACAACTTTCTGTATAATATAGGATTTAAGTGTTTTTACTGAAACAGTTTTATAAAAGGAGAGATTTTCCTTTAATCTCCAAAGGTAAAAATTCCTCCCTAGCTTATGTTAGGAGTGCTTTTTATTCATTTTTTTGTCAAAGCACAGTGTACAACATCAACATTACTAATCCTCTAACAAATTTTACAGTGTAGATGATAATTAACTACACCTCTGAAAATGAAAAGTTATTTTAAAAGTCACATAAAAGGCAATGGTACACAAAAGCTTTTGCTTTTTATAAGCATTGCACCCAAGCAAAAAAGCACAGAAGTAAGGTCTGGCTTTCCAAAACCCATAAAACAAGCTGCAGAACATATAAATAGAAATATCTCCTACATATTTTGGATAACAAATGCAGTAAAATATAGATTAAACTAAGAGCTATGCTGGCAAATATTCATCCTTAAATGGCACTAATAAATATGTTAGAGTAAGAGCTTAGCCAGCTATTCCTAAGAGAGGCATAGTAACTCTATTACTGTCCCTTTCTTCTTCAGTTAATAACTTGCTCCAAGAAAATTTGCTTGACTAAAGTTGCAGTAGCTGTGTAATCAAGTTGTAAGTTGTTATTCCTCTATGATACCACTGACAGATGGGAAATTCCATGTGTATATGTGAAATGTTCGCTGTTCTAAACAACAGAGTCACAGAAAATTCCTGGCTATTCTGAATGACATTAATCGGCTCCCATTGGCGAGTACAAATCCAGGGATTACGTAAACCTGAAAGGCCTAGGTGATTTGTGAGTGGCAAATAGGTCTGGCCCTAGTTCTCCTCAGCAGTCTGAGTCTCACTCCCTTTTATTTGTGTTTTTTCCCCTGATCCTAGCCCAGAATATTTTGTTGAAATGCAGAGTTCCTTCTCAAATTATTGTGCCAAATTTGCTCTTGCTTTACACCCCTGTAGAGCTAAAACAGCTTCACCACCTTCAGCTCAAACACCCCACTTTGACACTGCATGAAAGTGGAGTTTGGCTTGCGAAGCAGAATGGCCCTGCACTCCCCAGAGCAGAGCTCATTACCCTGTGTGCACATCCTGGAGGGGAAGAAAAGCAGCTATACTGTTTTCCATCAGAAATGACAGAAAAAGTATCAAGCTCATTTTTTTATATCCACATTGCTGATGAACTGATAAACTTAAAGTTGAAAAGTATAGCTAGGCCATTTTATTACAGTTTCTCTCTTTTTCTGTGGTATCGCTCATCAAATCGGGATTTTCCTCCTTTTTGTAATCTATCAAAAACAAGCTTAATGTGTCTTCTGATGTTCTAAAATTTAAGGATAAACAGGGATTTTATATATTTTGCCTCTGCAGTGTCAATGGAAGCCACTTATGCTTGCAAGGCTCCCTCCAAAAAATACTTTCCAAAGGGCCAACTTTTACATCCCAATTGTATGGTCTGAAAAGTGATTTAATATTCCTTTGTGGCTTTAGAATGCCATAGCCCTTCTAGCTGCAGCAGTGAACTATCTAGCCCTATAACCTTGTAAGCATTATAGTCCAGGTGACAAAGGAGTTTCTCTCTCTCTCTCTCCTGTTCGCCTTTCTCTCTCTTTCTTCTTTGTGCTCAGCCTCTGCGTGGATGAAGGCACACGTGAGTCACAGGTATGATTGGCAAGAGAGGGGAGGCAGACACACATAGCAGCATGTTATGGGTTTGTGTGGCGCAGTTTTCCTTGGTGGCAGGGGAGGGGGGCTGCAGAGGCAGCCCCTTTATGAAGTTGCTGGAAGAATTTGCCGCCCCAAAATGTTGGACCCACGTGCCAAAATGTCGGACCCGCCTCTAGG
>VYZV01010155.1:20790-40911 GCA_013401275.1 Pandion haliaetus
GAGCTGACTCAACCCCCATCCCCTATTCCCCTGCGCCGCCGGGGGGAGGAGGTAGAAAGCACCGGGAGTGGAGCTGAGCCGGGAAGGCGGGAGGGGTCAGGGGAGGTTGTTCTGATGTTCGGTTTCCCTTCCTAATACCTTTGTGTTTTGTTTCTGTTTTGATTTGTAGTAAATTAAATTGATTTTGGTTTTTTCCCAAGTTGAGCCTGTCTTTTGCCTGTGACCATAAGTGGGGAGTGATCCCTCCCAGTCCTTGTCTCGACCCACAAGCCTGCCTTTGGATTTTCTCCTCATCCCAACGTGGCCAGGCGAGGGGGTGGGGGGTGAGCGAGCGGCTTTGTGGTGCTTTGTTACCGACTGAGCTGACCTGAAACCACGACACAGCATTACTCCATGCTTCCTATTTTCACATCCTTGTGCTTGTTCCATAGAGAAACTTCCCGTGGAAGCAAAGTTGCCATGGTATAAGCAGGCTCAAGAGCTGGAGGAAGGAGCAGTGGTGTCTGAGGAACCATCGTAAGTCTTAAAAATTTGCTTACAGCAGGTTCTCATGGTGTGGGGATCTGGGGCTTGTGCTGAACTAACACTGTCTCTTGGAATTGTATTTTGCTTTCATTAGAGTGCAAAGGCTAAACCTAACCCTGTGGAAACCAATGGGCTTAAGGCTGTATCATACTTAGGTATGAAGAGACAGAAATCAAGAGGGTAAATGCAGATTTAATTTGAGCAAATACATACATGTTTTATTTAAGGTAATTTACAATAATATTATAGTGAGAGTCTATCTACCTACATGGTTATATGTTCCCCACTACCACTGTATCTCTGCAGCTTAGCACCTTTATCTAGTCTCACCACACCCCTGTGAAGTAAAAGGTAAAATACAGGCCAGCCAGTGATGATTCCCCCTCACCTCTACCCCCCAGGAAGAGTGTAGTAACAGCAAATTAAATTAATTAATTTTAGGAGAAAATAAACTAGAAACCTCAGCCCTGTGGTTTGGATTGCCTTATCATCACTTACCTCATCATTTCAGGGATTTTCCCCTTCCTGCTTTTCTAGCCACTTCATGGTCTTTGCCCAGCCACCTTTGCAAGTCGGATCTCAGTCAGCATCTTGTACCTTGTTAGTAGCTGTTCCTCCTGCTGCAGGCCTTCTTGGATGGCAGTTGGGTCTCCTCGCATTAGGGCTCCCTGAAATGATGGAAAGTGTACATTTTCCTCCTAAATAAATGAAATTAACTCATTATGACCCTTAACTGTAACTTCTTGTTTTTTCTTTTCCGATTCATTTGTCTTTTGTTTAGTGAAAAAATTACCTTTGAGTTAGAAACAGGTGGAGGGCATAAAATAATTACAGGTAATTCTGAAAGAAAAAATGTTACAATATAAAGCTGGAAAAGAACACTTCCACTTTGGGTTGATACCTGCCTTTTTAGTATATTAGCAAGAAAATCTGACTGTATGAATCTGACCTGGTGTAGCCAGGTTCTTCACACAGTGCTAGTGAAAATACAGTTTAGCAGTTTCTGCATGTGCTCAATTTCATTAATAGCAGGACTGCAGAAGAAGTTAGAAAAATTTAGTGGTTTAAAAAAACCCTCAGAATTTCATTCAGAATTGAGTTTTATTGTCATTTATGGATAATTAATCTTCCTTAGCCCAATAAACTTGCAATGAAAAGGAAGCTGCAGTAAAACTGGTGTACCACATAAACCTTTAGCAATGAGGCTGAGAAATTAAAAATATTGATATGATTATGGTTTGGATTTTTTATTCTGGAACTGTGATAAATGCATCCTGTAATTGTAACCTCTGTACACAGCTTTAATCAGTATCCAGTTCCTCGTGGCTGAGCACATGGCATTTTTTATTTCAACTGCAGCTGTGTATTAGACCAAAAAACATTGTTCATTATGCAATATAATTGCAGTTTTTGCGTGGTTAAACTGAATTGAAGTAATTTGAAAATGGAACATTGAAACAGAGCTAGAGATGTACATAATAAAGCCCTTAAAATAAAAATTACTTTAATCCAGCTGCCATATATACATAAATACATGCATATACACACATACATGTATACACACACACATTTATACACACATATACAAACACACATACTTATATGTGTGTATATATATATTAGTAGTAGCTATCACATGTAATATAATGAGATGTTTAACTGTTTCCAGAGTTTCATAGACTTTGTAGGCTGATTCAGACTCAAAGTTTAGAAAATTCAATACTTGTGAACGTACCCATTTTTCATTTGTAAAGTGCGGTTTATTATCTTGTGACTTTTCTTTTGACTATACTAAACCACTTGGCTAAATATGCATTTATCAAACTGCAAATAATCCTTGAAAGCACACATAAAGAAGATGTATTATTAGGAATTTTATCAAAAGGAATCATACTGATATGTGGTCATGTCCGGAACAATTTGTTACACTAAGAAATTTTTTGATACATTTTGTGAACAATGTTGACAGTACTGTAGAAAAGAGTATAATAATATATATATATATATGAGTATACATAGTTTTAAATATTAACAAGAAGGGGTTTGTAGAACATAGGCATAACCAGCAGGGAAAGATGAAGAGGCTTTTATTTATCATGATGTGTATTTTGATAAAATATTCTAGAAAACCTTATGGGCATATTACTTGTGATAGTAAAACAGACCTTGAGAGATATAAAGGGAAAGGGGTTTAAGAACTTTAAGATGTTTTAAGTGCAGCTAGGACACCTCCTTACTTTATAGTTCACTGTTCTGCTGCAATAAAGGTCCTGTTCTGCAAAGACAACATAATCTTTTTTACCCCATCCATGCAACACTTCAGTGATACCAGTGGGATACGAACATACCAATACAGTGGGGCACAGTCCAGACTACGTTCATTCTGCCATGGGGTGAATTTTGTATATTTTTTTCTCCCAGCAAAGCACAACTCTGGGAGCTTATACAATCTTTATTTTAGGCTGATGAGAAATCAACCTGACATTAAATTAAATTGAAATATAGATTTTTATATGTGTTGACTAACAGCTAACATTAAGAGCACAAAGTCAGAATCGTTATGCAAACTTTCCCAAAGCTCAGAGATCTCTATGCCTCATGTTTAGTTTGGAATGATATTTAGTGATAAGGCATGAGACAGAAAGACCAAATAAAAACAGAAAACTTGTGCTGAAAGGGCCATCGATGCAATCCCCATCTGTAAACTGTTACAGCCATCTGCATATTGTTCTAGAATGTCTAATCTGTTGACAGTGACCTTGAGAAGTGAAATTGCACATAAAATTGGTTTTGGTGTCTCACTATTAATAGTATTTTTCATTCATGTCTAACTTTCAACAGTTACTCATTTTAGGTCCTGGTTATTAGATTGAAAAACTGTATGTAATGACATAAAAAAGGAGACAAAATATTCAGAACTCACCAAGATACAACCAACAATCAACTCTGATGCCAGTTTTATAGCATCACTTGTCCTCATTCAGCTGTGTGGGAATTTCAAATACACAAACTAGTTGAAAAGCAAGGTGTGTTACGTGATAATGCACTTTTTAGCCTGTGTTTCTGCAGCCATGCAGAGACACAATATGATACTCCATGGCCTACCATGCTGACAGATGTCAGGCTATCACTCACATATTTTGGCTGATGAGTATAGGTGCATGGAATGGTCAAGAATTTTTAAATGTTGGATCAAGCACTAGCTGGCGTAAGACAGCATGTGATGTGGCCAGCTACTTTGCTGACTGTGAATTTATGTAACTAGAACATGGCCATCAATTTTTTGCTGTCTTACTCCTAAACATGCTGTAGTGTGTTACTTTGCTGTAAATATTTTCAGAAAACATACAAGGGGTTGTAAAAAGCAATTTTAATTGCTTGCTTCCCCTTCTCTGAGGAAATTTTTTTTTCTCTGATTCAGTAGAGCAAAGCTGGCTGAGCAGGGTTTGAGGGTGGGAGTTGAGCTGGGCATCCAGGATGGGCTTTCTTTGAGACCCTACTCCTTTTCTTAGCAGGGAGGGAACTGTGGGCAGAGAGGTAACATGGAGGGGAAGGGGAGCAGTCATAGAGCAGGAGGAACAGCGAAAGGCATCCAGGGGCACAGTAAGCCAGGTGCTGAAAAGGCAGCGTTGTGCTTCATGAGCATGTTTGCTGGAAGTTGGAGTAATGGAAGTTTCTTCAGACAAGCTATGCATATGTGATTTTCCTATTCACACTGTGTTGGTGCAATAATTACCAATTTCGTGACTACAGTTAGGCAGATATCAGTAAGGACTCATTCTTTGCCTGCACTTCAACTGAGGCTCTTCCCGAGCTTTCTTACACCACCAAGTCACTGCCTCTATTCTCTTCTACAGGCAGGGTTGCTCTTTGTAGCCAGCAGACCATTCTTCCCCTAACCCTGTCACTCTTTCTTCCTTATCATTCTTCAGGCAGAGAAAGCAAACCCCATCTCTAAGTAGCTATATTGTCCTTTTCAAAGTTTATTTTTGGTTGGAAGTTTAAAAGCTAAAGCTGATAATTTTCAGTGGTTTTCTTCTATGCATTGAGTTCTCATATTTGTGACTCTGTATTGCTGTCTTGTGACTTTCATGACTTTCTATTGAATATGATTTTTGTTATGAAATCGCATACTATGAGTTATAGAGATACACATTTTTTTTACATTGTCCTTCCACCTGTGATTTGTGATCATTCTCTGAGTGCTGCTAGAGCAGCAGATGCCTCATTTTTATTCCTTCTGCATGTAGTGCCTGCCATTATTTATTTCTTCAGGAATTTCTACAGGAAGCAAGCCTTACAGTTTAATTTTGTCTGTATATGTCTATCTGTCAGTTGCCTTCCTCTTCTCTCAGTAATGTCTGAATTTATTCCTATCAACTGAATTTGACAGAGGTATAAAGTCATCACAGAGAATTTTAACCCTCTGTCAAATTTGGTTGATATTCACCAGGAAATTCAGTGGTAGTATTTTCCATGTTTCACTGAACTAAATGACTAGGTAGAAAACTGACACCCTACAATTCCCCAGTTCAAGGAAAGGTTTCTAAAGGGTTTCGGTCCTTAAGAGATATCAGGGAATCCACTTGGGCACTCAGTCATAAAATATAAATCCTTGTTAAATTGGTCTTCATCAGTTCTGCTGCTCAAAGAATTAATCATAACTAGTTCAGCCACTTGAAGTCTAGAGGGGATGGTTATGTTTGTGTTGTCTGACCTGCTGCACCCCTAGATGGGGTCAATTAAATATCAATTGCTGACAGAACTACTATGAAATATTCTAGGTTTGTAAGAAAGTATTGTAATCTTTGTTAGGACAAATGTTTAAGGTGAGGAGTCCTTGCTGTCCTGTGTTGTTATACATATTGTTCTGCAATTGCTGTCCATCTCTGAAGGGACCATTCACCAGGCCTTAGAAGTATGTTATCTGAGAGAGAAGCCACAGTATCCTTCTGTCTGACCTCTTTCACTAGAGCTCATTACACCAGCACAGCGTGACAGCCAGAGCCAGAAAGAGCAGCAGTCATGATTAAAAAAGCATGGGGTTTTCTATGTATAATGAGATTGGTTTTATGGGTGGTGAAGGGTTGTTTAAAAGATTTCTGTCTCTAACTCTTGAAAAATGCTTTTGTATGTTAACACCATACACAGCTTTTAACATGCTGCCATAAATAACCCTGGTGCTAGCCATAAAAAGCTGGGGGGGAAGGGGTGGAGGGGAGGAAAAGGGCAAACAATAATATCTGGATGCCAGATGGCACGATCATAGTGATGGGCCCAGTTCAGTAAAAAACAAAAGGAAATTCCTGACATGCATGGGGGTGGGGCGGGATGGGCAAAGTCCTCAGGGAACTGGATATGGACAGAGAGGCCAGTGTGGTAGAGTCACCCAATATCTTTTTCTTACTTTTCAGTAGGTATTTATGTTTCCAAAGACACATAAAATATTTTATTTTGGTTTTACCTGTTAATAATTTCCATTATGATGTTTGTACCTGATTCACATGTTAATAAGTAATTTTAAAACTTCTTAAAAATGTTTTACTTTAAAAATTTGTTATGATTACTGGATTGCCAAAAAAGTAGTGAGGACATAGACAGATACTATCAGCCACTAGGCTGCTGCTTGTTCACTTCAGTGCCATGCAGTGAAGAAGAAGAAAGAAGTTTAGGGAAACTTCTCCGTATTAAGAACTAATGGCAAAAAATTTAAACTATATATGTGGTCAGCCATAGGGAAGATCAGCAGTGCAGCAGTCTAACATTAGATAATGATTTCTATCTATTCATTCAAAGACCCCTTTAGACAGTCACCATTACTTAGGATTCATGTGTAATATCTATACAAGGCAAAAGCAGTTACGTTTCCCTGGGGAGAAAGGCAGCAGTGAATTTATGGAGAGCACCAATGGTATAGAACGATTTGACACAAAGCTGAAGGAAAAGATCATATTCAAACTAAACTGAAGAGAAACTATAGAGGGACAGACTGTAATCACTCAGATTGGAATTGGACCCATGCAGCTGGCTCTGGTGCCATTACTCTTACAGATGGAACCCTGAGATTTTACTGATGAGTGGTCATGACCTCCGTTTCACTTCTCTGAACAATCACAGCAGCATCTATCCATGCTGTGTGTGAGCATCCTGTGGTGTTATTCACACTTTAAAACCTATGGAAAGGTGGCCTTTCCTGGAGAAAAAGGACAGGTTTGCATTTCAGCTGAAGACAGAGTCTAGAAGTCTGAACTCAGTTCCCAGTTCTATCATAGAAAATTTCTAAGCCTTTAACAAGCCACTGAGCATTTTCTTTCACTGGTAGTATTAGATGCCTTAATAGACAGGTGTCTGTGCCTTTGAACACTCATTCTTGCTGGTATGTGCCATTCTCAAAACCTCAGACTTTGTCTGAACTATGGATCTACCCAATGATGGATTAAAAAAAAAAGCATTAAGCAGTAAAAATTAAGGGCAATATGTAATTAAGTAGCAGTGAAGAAAATAAGCTGTTTTTCTCCATAGCTCAATGGATATCGGTCCGTATATACACTTTTTTTTTCTTCAGAACACAAATTGTAGGAACCCAAGTCCTAGACAGAAGAGCTATGGCTATGCACATCAAGTGGTCTGGAGATCTTCACAAAACTCAGCAGGGCTCTCCATAGGTCTCACCCTGAACCCACTATGACCTGCTGTGGAAGGTCTCCCATTATTAAGCATTGACTTTGTGTTTCTCTTCTTCTGACCTCCCCAGTTACTTATATGTTGCTGTATGGAGGGGAATATATATCAGTCCTTAGCTGTGCCCAGAGTTTGAAGGAAAAAAATACCATTATCCCAAGACTAAGTACTGCCATTGCCATCACTGTTCTCAACTTGAGACATCGCTTTTGCTGCCTTTATATGCAAGTGATCATTGTGTAGCACATTTTAGTCTGCAAAAGCCAGTGTTTTAAATACCTTCCCTTTATATAATTTAAAGAGAGGAAGTTTTTTTTAAAACACTAGACATACAGTTGTGTGAAAGGGGCATTCTCGTGTTTGAATGTGAATAATAATATCTACAAATGCAAATCATCCTTGCAAGATTGAGCTAGGCAAGTAGTATCTACGCAGTGTTCACGTGTGGATGAAATTCCGTGGACAACTGCAGTTCACTTGTATTTCAAGGTCCATTGGATGTGCAGCCTGAAGGCTAGACTGCTGTGCATTTCACAGTTTGACTGATATTTTGTATTAAGTGCTTTACACACAAACATGGTAAGTTGGTTTTGCTGTTGTATTAAAACTTCTTTAAAATATATTTTCAGCAATTGTAGTACACTACAAAAGCAATGAGCCAAAATCAGCTCAGCACCACACCTGAATGACTCCTGCAGAAGTCCATCGATGTCAATGGCACTGCATTTCTTTTCTTCCATTCATAGAACACATTATGCAGCCCAGCATAGGCTAATGTGGACATGACAAATGGTGCAATAGCTCCTTCAGCTGAACTCAATCTTGTGCAAATTGTGAAACCTCAACAGCTAACAAAAACCACTGAAAAATACAATGCCTTTTTTAAATCCAAAGCTCACTATTTTGCAGGAGTGTTTGTATAATGGGAAAAGGTTCCTGGTCCATCACCATAAAAATACCCAGAGGTCAAGGAAACAAGTATAGACGTTTGTGTATAAGGAACATTCATTTTTAACTCCCAGTTTTGTTTGGAGTTTTCCAACTTTCATTCCAACCCTTTCCATTTTCCATCTTGAGAGCACTGCTCCCTATAGAGGTGTCCATTTGGCAGGGGGTGACAGGTGGAGGGAACCTTCAGCTGTCCCACAGCTGCATGCTGTAATGTAGTCAGCGCTCCAGCAGTTGAGCAGCAGCAGACACGGTTAAGTAGTCATGACAAAGCAAGGTCATGATTTTCCCTCCTTCCAGCTTTCACTTCTCCACCTTATAGCGATACCTCTAACATAGGAGCAAAAGATTCCTCTTTAAAATATTCATCCGAGCTCTCAGAACACACTGCTGTATTTTCCCTTTGGGGAAGAAGCATTGTCATGTCTGCTGTGCAGAGGAATAAAAGAAGTTGGTCTTTGATGCAATGGCAACATGCTCATCACTGAGAATTATGCTAAGAGCTATGGAATAATGTAATTGCTCTGAGACAAGAGGCAACTTATTTTTCATTTGTTCAGCTATTAGCACAGTTGGGTTCTGGCTGACAGCTACTACTGCTGCATTACTAGAACTAGTTATTGCCATTGTCTTATGAGGGTTGTTATTATAGGGACTATTACTGCAGTGAGATATAATTAAACAACATGCAATGACAACTGAAACACCTCTATCATTTCCTGTTTTCTAAAAAATCCTACTTCTCAGTAAATCTATTCCACTACTTCCATTTTCAAAGAAGACTCAGATGTTAGCATACAGAAAAGCACGTGCTGTTCAATGGAAGGTACACTATACGCAGAACAAATAACTTTAAACCCATGGAACTGACTGCTTATTATTCACATACTTTGTGTTTAATGCTTACAGTTTGGCAACATTTATCATTAATGACCACACAAAGATATCTGAAAGCCTTTGTAATTTCCTGGGTTTAGGATGATGGAAAATTCAGAACCATTGTATATTTATATTCTACGTTCACATTACATAAATGTTCAGTATCTACTAACAAGTCCTATACGGAGATTTTGTTTGCAGGGCTTTCTTGGGTTTTCCCCTCTTTCTTTCTGCTTTCAACTCTTTTCATTCTACCAGCACCCTCTTTGGCAGCCAACAGTTATATTAGAATTAAATTACACTTCCACATTTATCACTTGAAATGTAGAAATTGGGTCTAGAAAGCTGAATAAAATACAGTTTCCTGAAGGTATTCCAGTGTTTTCATTATGAGTTGCTGACTAGGGTAAAATAATATACTATGTGGCATTTATAGATCAAGCCTTATTTCAGAAAGGATCCAGTCTGCTTTAATAATGTTCTCGCTTCCCTTTTGTGTCCTCTCTCTTTTGTTCTGTGTTTGTGTATGTGATACATATCATGTGTAAATATTCTGAGTATATGAACTATCTCTGTTTTTCTAAATGAGTAATTTTAATACGTGGCAAAATATCATCCCTTTTGTTTGGAATACAGCAGCTCTTCAACAAAGCAAAGTTACACAACAATTCACAGTGTTAAAAAATATAAGGAAGACAGCTTCTGATGAAGACCAGTGCCTTTTTTTTCGTAACCTGATTAGGATTTCTGCCTCTTAGTTTGTCAGGTCAAGAAGCTATACATTTAACCTAATCAAAATATCTAAGTCATAGTGGCTGACATGGTCTGTTTAATCTGTAATGGGAGATTTTCCACATCAAAATAGTATTGTAACAGTTGCACAGCCTTAGAGAAAACAAGATGAGTGGCCCACCTGTACTGTTAAAGACTATAATTCTTTCAAAATGAAGGATATAATCTCTGAAATAAAACTGATTTTTTAAGATAAAATGTCTCCAAGTAGGGAAATGGAATCACTTTGCATCATTAATTTCTCAAAGGCTTTGCTCCTTTCTGGTCTTTGTAACAGCTTTATAAAATTGGAACATTCAACTGTTCCAATAATATATACAATCCATTTCTTTACTTTATATTACTGCAGGTGTATTGTGCTAGCAGTGGATATCAGGTTTATAACACAATGTTATAAATATACCCACAAAGAGTGGGTAAAGAGATGGACACTCTCTGCTCTAGGAGACGATGCTGTTCCAGTCAGGGTTCCCAGTGCATACATGCTGGGGGTGCACCAGGTTCCCTTCTTGGTTTAGGATTCTTTTTTTAACCCCAGAGTGAAGGCAAAGTCTTGTCAACTAGAGAAATGTGGTGGATGAAAGAGCGAAGTGCATAAAAAAATTTCAAAGATGCTGATCACAAAACTAAATTTCCTTTTTCTTCCTATCAGACAGTTCATGGGATTCTCAATGTGAGAAATTAGTCTCCTATGGCCCCAAGTAGCCCTAGACCATAGGAGAGACAGACATGTCTATTGCCTTCAGCCCTGGGAAAAGCTATCTACGTCTGGTGTGGCCTATCCAAAGAAAGACCAAAATTAGAGGAATACTGTCAGTGGCAGCCTGTTTTCATCAAAAATACATCCTGTAAACACTGATTTATTTGATAAATTTTGCTAATGCATATGGTTAGGTGCTGAAAGACCTAAATTTCTGTCAGGCAGTTGACTCTATCACACAAAGCTTTCAGTCCATTACATTAACACTCAAAAATATCAGTAAAGGAAAACTTGCTGAGTTTGAAGGAGCTGACAGATCCCAAACACTTACTGTTAATGGGAGAGTGTTATTAATAGGGATTGTTCCTGTGAGGTTCTTAAGGGATCAGTGCCAGATCCAACTACTTACTCTTCTGTTCTAGCCCTTGAAGTATACCTACAACCACTGTCTTAGAATTTGCTGATGGCAGCAAGTTTGGCAGAATGGCCAATAGAGAAGACAAGACAGGCAGACAAAGCTATCTGAACCACACTGCAACCTGGATTCATTACTGCAGTGCTTTAATACCACCATCAGGTGTCTAAGCATAAGTAACACAGGTCATGGAGTACCCTGGAACCATTGTTTCCAGAAAGATTTAGGAATGACCATAGATCAACATAAGCTCAGCAAAACAAGGTGTGTTAGATTTAAAGTGGTAGTGATGTGGTATGGAGTTGAATGTGACCCTTCTGCTTGATGTTAGAGTAAAATGCTAGGCCAATTTCCAGCACTGATTCTTTTTAAGATGTTGAAAAAGTGGTGACAGCACAGAAAACTTGAGAAATTATTCCATTGTTGAGGAAAACAAAAAAAAAAAAGAGGAATTCAGTCTGGTTTTGTTGTTGTAATGACGGCTGCAATGTGCTTTTATTAAAGTATGTATGGACTTTCAGAGGCAAAATTTGGAGCATGTAAGGGTTCCTAATCAGTGAGACGAGCAACAGCCAGAGAAATCCAGAATAGCAATGGAACACTGTTTTTTTTTTAATGAGAAGGGAAATTAAATGTACCAATGTGGGCCAGGGAAGGGGCGAAGCAGCTGAAGAAGTGGTGGGTTCTTTATCTTTTTTATGGCTTCAAAGTAAGGCTTAAAAATGGTTACTGCAATACAGCAACAATGATTGAAATTATTTTCCCTGTAATACTGCAACTAGCTGATAACAGCAGCCTGTTCAATACTTACTAGTGACATAATTGTGATATCAACTAAAGCAAAGGTGATCTAGGTTCAATACTAGCAAAAAGAAGCTAGTGGGATCATGATGCACATTGGGAGATTGCAGGATGCCTTGCACTGAGATGTTTTAGGATCGAGGCAGGTGCTCTAAGCATGTCTTTCTTCCTGGATATAAGGAGACACTCCACATGAGTACTTGAGAGCCCTTCCACTGTTGCCATTGAGTTGTCAACAATATGTCATGGCTTTTATGGATATTTCATAATAGCCCTATGATGAGGCAAAGCATTTGTTTCTCATTAAATTCAATTTGGTCTGGACAGGACTATATTTGCATGCCTGGCTGTTTGTGGACATAATATGCCTTGCTCTCTTCCTTTCACAGGTTTATTCCTGAGGCTTGGTCCACCTGTAGTGTCACCTGTGGAGTGGGCAGCCAGGTGCGGCTTGTGAAATGTCAAGTGCTCCTCTCTTTCTCTCAGTCTGTGGCTGACTTGCCCATTGATGAATGTGAAGGTCCCAAACCTGTGTCTCAGAGAGCATGTTACAGTGGTCCCTGCAGTGGGGAGGCAACTGAATATACCCCAGAGGAAACTGAGCTGCTGTATAGCAACTTACAGGAGTTTGATGAGCTGTATGACTGGGAATATGAGGGCTTTACGGAGTGTTCAGAGTCCTGTGGGGGAGGTAAGTGCAAAATGTTTCTGTGATGGATTTGCTTTCACTCTTGGAAGTGTGTGCTTTGCAGTTAACATCCATGGACATGCTGCTTTGCTACAGCTATTTAGAAACATAGAATCATTTAGGTTGGAAGATACCTTCAAGGTTACCGAGTCCAACCATAAGATCATTGAGTCCAACTGTATTTGAAAAGGCATGGATGAAAACTGTGGAAAAAAAACTTGTGCACAACATATTTTAGTCTAGGACTTTCAGGCTCCATGCTCAGGCTGTCACCAAGAGTGATCAATGTATCACGTATTTCTGTTTTCCTGTATCAGCTGATCAGTCAAAAGGCACTCACACAAAGAAGCTGAATGTCAAAGTGGTCTGGTGATACAGGCTAAGAATCACATGTCATTTTTAGTTTTTCTCTCTTGATTTGTACTGTGCAAGTATCTACATGTGGAAGTAAATTTTCCTCCCATAGCAGATGCATTAAATTATTGATATTCTAAGGGCTCAGCCAGTTGCCTAACTCCTATCACTATGAGACATTAGCTCGGATCCCAGTGCAAAAGAAAACATATGGTAAAAAAGCACTAATGGTGTGATTGTCTGAAGCTAGCAGGCTTGGCACTTGGAGTTTCTCAAAGTTAATCAAGGTCTCAGGTTCCACATGTTATAGACTATTAATGCACAGTTCTCTGATATCCTTTTTTCCCATCATTTTGTCTAGCTAGTTCTGGGACATATGTCCACTCCAGTATTTTTTAAATTAAACCTAGACTTCTCCAGCTGCTGGCTATTTAAAAAAGGATTACTATACATAAATGCAGAATAGATGCTGTAGAACTGGAGACCAATCAGTGCTTTATGAATGGTTAATAGTGTGATCTGTACAGATTCACCAGTAATCAGTTACAAACTTAAAAAACACAGTTAGTAGAAAATAATGCAAAGTTTTTCTATGCTTACTTTTAGCTTGCAGATGGTGGTCAGTGTTTAGAGCAGTTCACAGAGAGTTGTCAGACCATTGCCACTATTGCTTTGTTTCCTACATAAAAAATACGACACTAGTGTATGCTAAATCGTGATGAACACTGACTTTACAGGAGTATCTGTCATATATTGAGGCTACTAGCAACTGGTAACAATTTGTCACACTTCCACTGTGCATACAGAAACCTGAATAGCTTCTAGAAATACCCTCTTGAAATGAAGCAATTTCTTTGAATATAGTGACTATGTTTGATTTTTCAAATATAACTCAGAGACTGATATGACAGAGACATTTGCTTTATAAATTTAATCTTTTTCAATTGTCAGCAAAAATTGTTAGCCAAGATTTCTTTTTGTCTGACATCAACTCCTAATTTTCCAGATTAGCAGATGCTAAGTCAGATATTTTTGTAGCCAGAGGTGCAAGACCGGTCAAACTAATTTTATTGTTTTTGGAGTCTCAAGAGAAGAAATTGGATAGATGCAGAAGTAACCTTTCACCTCCCAGAAGCAGCAAACAGAAGGAATTGGTTAGTCATTTAGTCTGCTGTTAGTGGCTGTATTTCCCAAAGCTGTCATCAGATATCATGTAACAATTATTCTATTCTGGTAGATGTAAACACAGAAAATCTCATTTGATGGTATTTTGAAAGTGAATTTAAACTGCCTAGATTCATGTGCCACCCTTACCCCCTTTTATACTGTGATTTCCTATTGAGAACGGATTTCTTTCTTTCAGGAGAAGAAATTTTAAAGCAGACAGCTTTTTGTTATGGCAATATCATGCAATAAAGTGTTTAGAATTCAGTTACTTGGCAAATCAACTTCCTCAAGTTCATATACTTTTTTTTATTATTATCTCTGTACCATAGAACTTCTGATGGATAACCAAAAGTCTCTATATTCTCTAAATGTTCTAAATGTTCCATCTTCAATTTAAAGCTTATAACCGTTTGCCGCATTGACCTATCAAAAACAGAGGGGTAGATATTATATCAGTATGCTGAGATATACTCAGTGAGAGATTCTAGGATAAGCTGAAGAAAGTGATTCTGAGCACATTTGTTTGCTGCTGGAACAAGCCAGGTTTTTAAAATTTTTTTAAAGTCACTTAGTATTAGAGCCAGAAACTGTGTCAATCCATAGTCTTAACAACCACAGGCTTGTTAAATTCAGGTAGGAGCCTTTTTCTTCAATACCCAGACAGCATGTCAGGCAAGATTACTGGTTCTAGTGGTACCTTTAAAAGGAAAAAAGTTGTAACAACCTCTGTAAGGAAATTATCATGAGCACAGTAGAAGGCTGGTAGGATAGACTAAAATTACTGGAAATACAATCAGAGATGACTTGGGTGACAGGAATGAGCATGGGGAATGAACTTACTGGGAGGTTTGGGGCACGTTGATTACTGAAAAGTGAAGAGCAGCAGTTTCAGACTTTGGCTATATGAATTTGATAAAACAAAACCATCAGTCTGAAAGATGGAGAAAAGGCTGAATTCAAGACCTTGTAGTCAATCACTTTTGGATAGCACTGAAACAGGCAATGCAGAAGTGTTAAGGTAATTGATAATCATTAGTCAAGAGCTCATTAGTAACACACTTCAGAGCAGAGAAACTGAAGCTGTGGAAGTACACTCAGTTTACAGAATTTTGATCTGAAAAGAAAAACATCCAGCATATACATATGGTAAGTGAGCTGTAATCCTAGCAAACAGAATGATGTCACCAGCATGTGACAGGACTCGGTGGTTTCTTTCCACAGAGTTAAGAGGAGTACTTTCCTGGTTTCCATACCTCTGGATTAGCAGTCCTCTCCTGGCTTCATCAGATTGTTCTTGCTGTCAGGCCTGCACAAATGATCAATGCAAAGTAGACACCAGTAACTTGAACACAGTGACATTTCCTATCAGGTAGAGAGCCACCTCTGTTCTGCAGCCAGCAGCAGTCTGTCCTGGGGAATCCATGTGCCTCTGTTTGCTGTACACAATATGATAACGTTCTGAACAGAAAAATGACTGAGCTGGAAAGATACTGAACATGACTGGGTAGAGAACATATTGTTTATGTATAAATATTTAATTGGTTTCCTTTGCTAGAAATAAATCACTACCATTTGTTTTATTCTTTCAATGGGCTATCCTTTTTACAATTTTTAAAAGTCTTTTGGGAGATTACTTGAATAGCAAAATGGTTTGAAAATACGGGGCCACCTTGTAAAGAAGGAAACCCACAACAATGTTGGCTGACTTCAGGGGCTTTGGTAATTTCGATGTTGATGTGCACATCCAAAAATGTCATATTTCTTTCTTCTTTTCAGCACCTTGAGTACAGTGGAGACACTGACTATCCTCGAGTCGTAGGCATGCCCCGAACCGGCTTGCACACACAGGACCCAATAAATTGCTCAACATGTCACTTTGCTGTGGGCCTTTCCTCAGCCTCTACTGAGAATAAGGGGAATGAATCCATGAATAATTTCAGGAGTACAGGAACTAAGATGAGTTGCAGTACTCTTTGGTCCTGTTGAATAATGATAATATTGTTTGCCTAACAACATGTCCTCTGGCATTAGAAACAGCAAAAGGTATTGTCAGTTCTGTTACACTGCTCTTGGAGCTGTTCAAGTTCTTCCAACAGTTTGTTTTTCTTTTAACATTGGCATCTTCAAAAGATTGTGAGATATTTTGGAAAACTAAATACTGGTTTTGAGAAGATGAAGCAATTGTTATGAGTTCAGCTAATCTTTTCCTAACTCAGGAAGTAAGGATGAACATAAAAAGCATACTTCCACTTTGTTTGAACCACTGTGGATTAGATTTTTAGGAAGTTCAGGCCAATTATTACCCTCAGACCCCCTGGGGAAGAAGTAAATCCTCTCTCACCAGTACTCTTTCCTGTGGCATGTAGTGTTGCAATCCCTGATTTTCTAGCTTTCTAACCTTGTGATCCAAAAAAACCTGTAATATTCCTACCTTACTCTTAGGAATAGCAAGACAGTGTAACTGGTATGCTGAAGATTACGTAAGGAATTTGGTATCACCAAGGATTTCCTGAGTTAAAACATAATTGCCAACTCTTCCAGCTTCTCTCAATCCCAACAGCTACCCTTGTTCTGTCCCAGCTCTCAGATACATCCTGCAGGTTTGCATCTTCAGTTTAGGTGCACGTCTGTGGATGCGGGAGGCTAACTGAGAGCAGCTGAATTGTCTGACCTTGTTTTACTTTACTTTTGCAAGTATAGCAATCATACTGTTGCTTAAAATACAGCATGCTGAAGTCAAGGCCGTCTTCACACCTTAGCCTGTTTGTCTGACAAATAAACAGCCTCATTGCACTCATAGTGAAAGGATGAGTCACTAGAGAGCACTGGACAATTTTCTGTCCAGGGAAGGTAAGTGGTGAATGAACCTAAGGACTTTTCACTGTAGTTGAGACACATAGTGAGACTGAAAGCAAGGGCAACTAAAAGGCCAGCATCCCACTCAGTGTTTTGACCAGGCCATCTCCCAGCTGGCTGGGGAACAGGATACAAAAGGTGCAATAAGCAATGTATGACTATGCCTGGAAAATCGCAAGAGTTACAGATGAAGGTTTTTCCCAGTGGAAGGGAGAAAAGGAACTGCAATTTTCTCTACTCAGTCAGGTACACTGTGCCAAGAAACATCCCCCTTTGGTAGACATTCATACCATACTTCTCAAAGACTGCCAGGCAGAGCACTTGGAAGTGGACAGCAAACACCTCACTGCTGTGGGGGAAGCAGCCTCCACCCTCTCCGCAGCCAGGGCTGCAGCCCCTGAGCTGGCAGCCCAAGGTGTAAGGCTCTGCTTCCCCACATGCTGCAGCCCCAACACAGCCCCACTGGCCCCGCCAGGCACATCTCTGCCCTTGGCTGCCCCTCCAGGTAGGGACAGCTGGCTGTGACCATGTGTTGTTGTGTGCAGGTGTCCAGGAGGCTGTGGTGACCTGCCTGAACAAACAAACCAGGGAGACTGCGGATGAGATGCTGTGTGTAACCAGCCGCCGTCCTCCACAGCTGCTGAAAGCCTGTAGCCTGGACCCCTGCCCCCCAAGGTAGGCTTCTTCTATCTTATCGCCAGGCGTATGTTTTTTTCCAGATTTAAGAGAGGTGTGATCACTGATGAAGTTGAGAAACTGATCTTCAAGCTCCCCATGAATCTGAGATGTTCAGGGCCAAGGATGCTTGGAACTGGGCATGCTGAAATGACTGCTGAAGTACAGGAATAAAAGATGCAAACAAGAGTATGAGATGGCTCCCCAGGTTGCAGTACCACAGACTCAGCTTCCTGGGCTCAGCAGATCTGTGTCACTCCTCCTGGGACTCCTTTTAACTGACGTGAATTGAGCAGAGGTGATGTGCATGAGTAAAACTCCGCTGCTGTGTAGGGTAGTGGATTGGCACAGCCAGGTCAGTGTTGTTATTGCAGGTGAGGATACCTGGGCCAGGGCCCTTCAGTCTTGTCCAGACATCGTTTAATGGATTTTGAGGAATCCATGACAAAAGCAAAACAGATACACAAGTGTGGGTGATTGTAGTCCAGTATGTTGCCCAGAGCCATTTAAACAACACCAGCAGTATGAAGAAAAGTATTTTAAGTAAGTTGTGACTGCAGACTGAATGGCCTTTCGGTCTGGAGGCATGCACTGCCTCGCACATGCTCTTTCTCAGATTGCTGGGGCTAACAGCCTCTTCACACCACATCACAGTCTTATTGACCAGGAAGTGCAAAGCAGTGGTAAAACCAAAGGGCAAACTTCAGACCGCTTGCCTCTTCAGGTCCTGCAGGCAGACAGTTTATGGATTGGCTTAACTTTACCCAGAGCTGTGTCAAGTTTAAGGAGGCTTCTCCAACCTCCCACAAAAGGCTTTGCAGAACCTGTTTCTCCCTGGCCTCAGGCAGCTTCCACAATCCTGACCTAAATATAGCAGATGTGCAGAAATTCACATCTGTACCCTCTATGACAGAAAATAGCTGTCATGAGGTTCCAATGGTTTATTTAAATAGACCTGGGCCTGTCAGGTCTTCAGGATGTACTGTATACATATTGTCTTTATTCCCAGCTGTACACAGTGCATTTACTCTCTTCTAGTAGTGCAGTAGATTTGAAATATATTGATTTATAACTTTGGACTATTTAAAACACTCAGTGCTGTCCAGGTGGTAGATACTCCTTATAGTGTATATTGGTAGGTGCATGTATGCTTTATATGACAGCAGGCTATACAGAGGTATATTGTTATTTTGGGTACATGGAGAAGGTTCACATTAAAAATCGAATATGGCATCAAATATGGCCAGCACCCAAGAATCATAAAGACATAAATAATGGTTTGATTGGATTATCAGGATTTTGAGTCAGTGAGAAGCAGAGTCAAACAGGCTGACACGTTTCACCAAAGTATTACAAGAACTGCTTATGAGGATATTGCAACCCTGACTTTGATAAATTGTCTGTATTACTGGCAATAACATACAAATATTATATTAATGCTTGAAAAGAAATATTCTCTGTGGAAATCTCACTGTAATTGATAGGTAGAAGCATCACTGGAGCTGAGAGTGCATGGTAAGAGATTGATCACCCATCAATTCTGAGATGGAAAATAAATATTCACTGGTTAAGAAAAAATAAGGCACACTCATGTAGGCCAGTATTTATGCGAGTTCTGTTACAAAAGTCTGAGAAATTGGGTGAATTCTTTTGAATTAGTCTGTGTGGTAATCCATACCACTGTCGTAACCTTGCTACCAGAGCAGAGCTAGTTTAAAGCAACCTTGGGCAAGTAGTTCACTCCATGGATTATGTGATCGTACTGTAGGTGAGAATCAGGCTGTGAAGCAAAGGTGAAAGGGGATTGAGGCAGCAAGGGGAGAATAAGAAGCTTTCGTCCATCCCTCTGTCTGCAACTGAGAAAAGGGGAGATGACTCCCTTCCCTGTATATACATCTGTCCCTCCAGCACCCTCAGACTGGAGGAAATAGCCTGTCTGCAGAGATTTAAGTGGCACAGGATGAAGAACAGCACATCTTCTACAAAACAACTCCTCTGGTAAGAGCAAGGAAGCCTAACACTGAGGTCTGCAGGCAGCATGGCTAAAGGAAAGAGAGGCAAGAAGGAAAGTTGGTGTGTCTCCCAGGCAGGCTGTGATAGGATAACTTTTTAATTCCTGCAAGCTTCTGAAGTGCTACATCTACTGATGCCACTGTATTAAACACAATGGTATATTAATAAAACTGATAGTATTTAGTGTATAAAGATTATTGCTTTATAATCATTAATTCCAACAGTCTTAAGACTTCCAAAGAGAACACAAGAAAAAAAAAAAAAAAGAAAAAAAAAAAGGCTTTAGGGTTTTCTCTTTGTTTTAATCAGAAAATGCTTCAGGATTCTAATTCAAGAAATCTTGATCCAGGAATCTGACGGAAATGTAGGCTAAAATCCTGTTCTTATGAATGCTGATGAAGGTACTGCTATTGACTGACAAGTCGAAAACTTGTAATACACTGTGCCTGTGAACATACAGAAGTTCCCAAAATGCAGTCTGTGAACCATTGATACTTCCCAGAGCTTTCACTGACAGCTTATAGAGAGAGCTGGCTGGTCTTATAGTGTTGGCTCCTCTCTCTCTTTTCCAGAGATGCTAAAGTGCATTAGAAGCTAAAAATATTAAAAACACTTTTCCATTTTCTA
>VYZV01010155.1:47158-70880 GCA_013401275.1 Pandion haliaetus
TCTTTCCTGCACTGATCATTTTAGCAAAGGCACCCTTAAATTTTGGGGGAGTCTTGTTACTCTGTGGGACAAAACCACATGTTAATGAATATTGATCTTACAGGTTGTGAAGTCCGGTTTCTTATATATTCTTTCCATGCCATCTACATGCATTGTCAACTGTCTCATTTTCAAAATGTTTCATTTTAGACAGTACTTCAGATTACAAATACTCAGTTCATTGCACATCTTTCTCACCTGCTGAGCTTTTTTTTTGTTTGTCTTCTAGTGCTTGAAAGGTTGTTGATTTCTCCTTCAGAAACAGCTGTTTTTTAAGTTTTTCCATATAGCATAAAGTTAGACCCAAGAAATGGTGTTGGCTTATGAGGCAGTCCAGCATAGAGAGCACCAGTGTGAAAAGAGCCAGGGAGTCTTCAACATAAAGCAGCTCTGTCATGGGCAGCAGGGTGTTAAAATGTCCCTCTGCTTCTTTGCAGAAGAACCATATGAGAGTGCTTCATAGACTTATATGCACAATTTATTTCATAATTAGCGGTTCTTATGTTTTTGCATTACTTTGATGTAGGTTTAGGGCAGGGGGTATTATCCCACTCTGCTGTAGTTCCCAATCTGTGTGTTTCTTCCTACACTACTCATTCAGTTTCTGTCATCTGCCATTACAAGTGCAATTTCTGTCCTACTCCTCAAACTTCCTTATATTACTTCTTCACCAGCTTTCCACCTTTACATTAATTCACTCTGCTTCTCAGTGGTTTCTTTTCTTCATTTTTTAAAGGGGCTACCAAGGACCAATTTTCATTGTATCTCACATAAAATATTGAACAACCTCCTTGTTAGAAGTTGCTGCTTTAAGCATGAGCCCAAATCTAAACTTGGGACAAAAACTGGTACTCATTTGCCTATCAAGCCTAATCTGATCTGTGTAGCTATATCAAAGACAGCCATTGCTATCATTTATCTCAGTGCCACAGTTATCATACAGAATAAAAGTCTCTTGTGAGGTACTTTTTAGTAGTCTGTATGTCTGCTAATCATTCGAACCAATTCTCTTGTCAAACCAGTTCACTTATCTGAAGTTGTCTTTTCATGTTCCTCTGTGGTTCAAGCATTCTGCATCTGCAGTAGTCCCCCAAAAGACCCACCAGACAACCTTCAAAGTGTTGGCAGAAAAACACAAAACGCTCTTTTCTGACTTGCTCTAATTGATGATGTTCACTGCGTTCAATTCAAGGGACATCAAGACTTTTTTACTGTAAGGAACCATATATTTATTGCTTGAAGCATGTCAGAAAGTTACTCCAGCAACCAAAATTGCCATTTGTAGAGTTGTTGCATACTCCATTTACCTTCTATTCTTCTCTGACTTTTGAGACTTTGTCCTCTGTTTTCCTCTATTTGGCTGTTACATAAATATTGGCTCTCCACTCCATTCAGCTATAATAAGCTGCAATATTAATTGATACCAGTAAGTCTACAGAGTGAATGCAGGCCACTTCCATCAGCTCCCAGAGCACTCTCATTGAGCGTTTGATCTGCTTACATGTGTTGGCTGTGTAGACATCTCTTTAATGCATTCCCTTCACTTGCAAGGAAGATGCTTTTTGAAGAAAAGTACCTCACTCTCCCTTGTGCACAACGGTCTTCTGAAACCTTCCCTGCCTGTTCAGCTCCCTTGTCACGTTGGTGATACTGAACAACAGATTTTGACAGGCTGGCACTGAACAACAACTAATAATGAATTATTTTTCCGTTGCTGCTGCTGCTAATTTAAAAGTACTTTGCCTTTTCACTTTTATTTCTTAATCAAGTATTAACTTTTTCAAAGCTTAGTTAAATCTCAGCTTTCCTCTGAGGTCTGTGTATACTGTATGTATATTTGTAATGTTCTCTCTAACACAAACTGAACCCTAGCAGTAGGGAGATCACTTCCTAGAGACTCAGATCCATGTTTAAACACCTAAGTGGAGGTCTTAGTTCTCACACTTCATTTCAAAGAAGCAGTCTGATTTTACTGTGAGTGATTTAACAGCTGAATGAAAAATTAGTTGTAGTTAAATTCTTAGATTTTCTGCCCCTTTCTTTGAGACTAGTTTGACTATAAAGCCAGGAAATTACCTGGGAGTCCTCATCTCAATCCTGTAGCTGCACTGCAGGAAAGTATGCTACCCAAACAGGATTGACAGTAACTCTCTCTGCTGTCCAAAGTTTAAGATCACATTCTGGATGGTATTTAAGACCTGACACTGGGGATACTGACTCAATCCAAGATAAATCTGCTAAAGGAGTCTCAAGAAAGCTTTTCATACCTATGAAACAGGAAGATTTGCCACAAACTTAGCTCCAGATCAATAACAGAAAATGAAGGGAGATGTATGGTCTTGAGGTATTCTTAGTCTGCAGGGTCCAATGGAGGACACACAGGTTGACAGAGGACAAGAGGAAGCCAGTATTTACATAGTATGCGATTTACTCAGTCTGTTGCATGCACATATACACAGCTGCCACCCAGCCCTCGTGCACTGAGGGACATCTCTGTGCAGGCAGGTGTCAGATGTTAAGTAAGATGATTCCAGGCAAACCTCTCTCCACGCTGATGAATGTTTATTTTAGAAATAAGAAGCGTTCTTTTGTATCACTTTCATATGGTTTAACCACAGAAATATGACAATAATTTCATTTTTTTTAGAAATAGTTTGGGAGGTCTTTGTGTAGAAGGGTGTTTACTTTTCCTGTACAGTGCTCAATTTTCTTGGCAGTGCTTGAAGGGATTCTGTCAGGATGAAATCATGTATCTCTAGAAAATATTCTTTCCTTGTAACACCTAACAGCTTAGAAGGCTTTGGTTTTTACCGTATATACTGTGCATACAGGGACTGATCCAAAGCTGTTGGCTCCATAGAGCTTTGGCTCAAGACTATACATTTTTCAGGTTCTACCTACATCATTTACTTTTTTCCAGACTGAGTATGGGCGTGCGACAGTGCTTTGTTCTGAAAACTGGGGACTCTACTGGGGCAATAACTCTAATTCTAGAAACTTCTCCTGCCATGAGTAGCTGCTTACTAGCTGGTGCCACTGTCTGGTCTACCTAGCTAGCAGAATTATTTTGTGCGCTCCAGTTCTTGTAGCAATGAGAGAGTGTTATGGGTTTGTGTGTCGCGGGGGTTTTTTTTGGTAGCGGGAGAGGGGGGTTTGCAGGTGGTTCCTGTGAAAAGCTGCTGGAAGCTCTCCCGGCTCCAAGTCGGACCTGCTTCTGGCCCAGGCTGACCCCATCAGTGACGGTGAGAGCGCCTCTGGGAGAACAGATTTAAGAAGGGGAACCTGCAGTGGGTAGGGGAATTGGAATGTGAGAGGAACCCCTCTGCAGATACTGAGGTCAGTGAAGAAGGAGGGGGAGGAGGGGCGCCTGAGGGGGCTGATGGCCCTGCAGCCCGTGGTGAGATGGCAGGCCGTCCCCCTGCAGCCCATGGGGGTGAACGGTGGAGCGGGGGCTCCCAAAGATGGCTGTGACGCCATGGGAAAGCCCATGCTGGAGCAGTGTGTGACTGGAGAGCAGCCCGCCGAAAGGACCCGCACCAGGGAAGTTCGGTAAGAACTGAAGCCTGCGGAAAGGACCCACGCCAGGGAAGTTTGTGAGGAACTGAAGCCTGCGGAAAGGAGCCACATTGGAGAAGTTGGTGAAGGACAGCCTCCCGTGGGAGGGACCCCACGGTGGACCAGGGGATGAGTGAGGAATCCTCCCCTTGAGGAAAGGAGCGGCGGAGATAAGGTATGGCGAGCTGACCCCCCCAGCCTCCATCCCCTGTGCTGCTGGGGGGAGGAGGTAGAAAGAACCAGGAATGGAGTTGAGCCAAGGAAGGAGGGAGGGGTGGGGGGAAGGTGTTCTGAGGTTTGGTTTTCCTTCCTAATATCCTTGGTTTGATTTGATTTGTAGTCAATTAAATTGATTTTGTTTCTTGCCCAAGTTGAGCCTGTCTTTTTCCCCTGTCCATAAGTGGGGAGTGATCCCTCCCAGTCCTTGTCTCGACCCACGAGCCTGCCTTTGTATTTTCTCCTCATCCCACCATGGCCAGGGGAGGGGGTGGGGAGCGAGTGAGAGGCTGCGTGGTGCTTTGTTACCGGCTGGGCTGAAACCGAAACCACGACAGAGGGACATCTCAAAATTGAGGGAACAGTGCATTGTTGTCCATGCTGTTATTCATAGCACGTTAATGCTTATGTCAAGCATTGGCTCCTGTCAAGCTGAGAGTCCCCTTGTGCTAGTCAGTAGATAAAGACAGAGTAAGAGATCATCGCTGCTGTAGGACCACAACATAAGCAGACAACATGGATGAAGCTCAAGAGAAAAAAAAGTATTGTTACGATTTTGCAGATATGAAGTCGAGACACACATGGGAGAAGAGTATGATCCAGCCCAGTACTTGAGTCTTCCCATTGGACTCAAAGGGTATATCCACATACTGACAGGCTAGCCCATGTTTCAGCAGTTGTGGTCTCAGTCACTTCTGGATTTCAGTGAAGAGCCAGGAACAAGGTCCTGCTCACTTGATCCTTCAGTTCTTCACCTGAACCGCTTGGGCAAAATATGACATTGATACTTTTTGTTCTGTCACAAGAAACAAGGAAAGTTACTTTCTAATTGAAATTAAGTGTATAGAACTATTTAGAAGTTCATACTCATGTTATGTGTTAGAAGGCTTTTTTCTTTTCCTTTTAAACAACTTGATCACAAACATCCAGGCTATATTCTAAGTAAATATATGGGCCCTCACAAAACTTGAAATTCATTAAAGTATAATGGGATAAAGTTTAATTTAGGTTTTGCAGGCAAGAGTTTTATTAACTATGTCAAGATAATTTCCCTTATTAGAAATAGCACGGTTAAGCTGGGTTTTGAGGGCATCTCTAACATTTTTAGACTTATATTAATGATACAGACTAATTGTGCTGTGATAGAAATTAAGATTTTCAGATTATTGGGCCTTTTTTGGCAACTGGAGCTCTTTCTTTTATTCAAGGAAGCTGCAAATATTCACATTTTAAAACATACTGACAATGATTAATTGTGGAAACTGCCGGTTTATCTGAAGTTAAGCACATGCATAAGCACTGCTTAGTCAAGCCTAATTTATTTAATGAGAATGTTCCAGAAAACTGCACTTTCTCATTGACCCTTTAGAAATTATAATTTTAATTCCCCAAATTAATAGTATATTACAGATTATTAATCTAATTCATAATATGAACTGACTGCTAGATTTCCTAACCGGTGTTTTTCTGTTCATAAAAATCTGTCCATTACTATTTCACTTTGTTTGTTTATAGTTCCTGGAAGTGCAAGAAAATTAGTGCTCTGATTGGTTGGGCTTTTCATCAATTTATGGCCTGTTTTAGACCACACCCTTAGCACTCTGTATAAGAAAACCTACAGGAAAACCATTACCTTGAGCAGTCAGATCAGGTTCACTACTTAGTTTGCCTATCTTCATGTGCATCATATGTCTCCATATACTTCACCAACTGTAAAAAAAACTACTAAGGCATCACAACATTCCGTTGGAAGCAGGAGATTGTTCATTTGGAAAGTGAAAAGTTTCTGTGATCTGTTTTGTATTTTGGATTTGTGATGATACTTGAAATAAGCTATATTTTGGGACCATCTTCTGCTCCGTATATGTTTGCAGTGGAAACTTGTTTTCAGTTATGTTGATTTGAAAAATGTGTATATATGTGTATTCTAATGCATGTATCACTAATATACACATATCCATTTCAACACATCCAGCCCTATGAACTGACTTTTTCCCATTATGTTCCTCTCTGTTAGTCATCTCTAAATGTCTCTGTGGTTTTGTATTAATATAGTTTTCCTTAAATCAGTTCAAATATTCAACGTATTGTATGTATGTCAGCCTCTGCAGAGGAGGAAAAGCTTTTGAATTCTGTTTTTTATGAAGTACAGTAGTTGAAATATTTTAAAAGTCTACTTTGTGCTTAAATACATAACCACTGCTTAGGTATTTAGGGGATGGGGACAGACAACTGATAAACTGGTAGATCTAGAGTTAGGACAAGCCAGGGGTTTTAGGGGTACAGCTGTGCCAAAGCCCTGCTGTAAAAAAAGGCTAAAAAGACATTGTTTCCTTGTTGCTACACATTAGTATAGCTTTGGGCACTAGTGGAGGAGAAAGAAGGAGGGATAAAAATGTTTCAGACGAAAACCCTGCAATCTCTTCACTGGGCTCTGGGAAGCAATACAGGAAGTACCAAACTGATGACTTTCAGCTGGGCTATAAACTAGCAAGTATGCAGATTTTTTCCTAAAGTCTGTACCTTACTGACAACCATGGTCGGCTCACAAAGATGCCCATTCCACTTGCACAAGGTTCCCCTAGCTTGATCCTGTAACTACTGTATTCACCTTTTTAAGTATAGGATTATTTCCTACTTGAATTTTAATTCTGGTATTATCAGGTGCATGCAGAACATGATGGTATTATTCTTTTTGTATGCCATACACATTGGAAGAGTCAGTTCAGTATGGCCAAAACACCCAAAAGAAAAAAGAGACAGAGGAATCGACAGATAAGGACCATGTTAAATAAGACAGGAATTACTTCAATTAGCATCACATAACCCTCTACAGTAAAGGTAAAACTGTGTTACTACAGAAAAGTGGTATTTTTTTAAAAAAGGGTTATTATCTCCAACAATACAAGTAGTTTAAAAACTAAATTGTAAATTTAGTAGGATAATGTTAGTTCAAAGTTTTTCAAGCACCTTAAACTATTATAAAATAATTCTACGTTCCTGTGATTGTATTCTATAAAATTATCATTGGTCTTCTCTGTGGTTTTTAGGACTTTGAAATTCTGCCAATCGTATATATCATTTATGATTTTGGTTACTTGCACATCTCTACTCCACTTTGCACATCTCTGCTCTACCCTACATTCTTTACTTTGTATCTGTGAAAGCCCATGAAAGTCACTTGGGACTATGAAAGTACAAGGGTAAGAGAGAATTTGACCTCATATTTCCTGAGCACCTCTAAGGAATCTCCTGTTTAAAGCAGCTGGAAAGAATTGTGAACAAACTGATGTTATGGGTAAGGCAACAGATGCAACCTGCAACAGAAATTTCAAACACTGGAAAAACAAATCTTTTCTCTTTACTGAAACACAGCATTTCTTTCTGGAAGAAGAAACAGACACCCTCTGCTGCAGAAGCCAAGATGTCCAGAGAGTTTATGTGGCCTGCTAGCCACTGAGATGTGAACTGCCAACAGAAACATTGTGAACTTATACCAATAACAAACAATGAGTTGCTGGAGGCAACAGCTATTACCATCTCTTGAATAAAAGAAACTCTGGCAGCTAACCATGTATCAAAATAGATTCTGAAATAAGAAAATACCTTCTTTTCAGCACCTACTCAAATATCTTATTTTAGATTGTGCCAAAACTGAAGGGTGGCTGATATTCACATTAATTCTGACTGACAATTTTATGGGAAAATCTGGGAAGACCTCTCCCCCAAGATCATTCATATGGAGAACATACTCCAGATTAGCTTAACTGGCTGCCAGATGTCACCCCTATTCCACTGCTAAATAGCTCCCGGTACATGTATTAGGCTTTAGTGGCCTTCAGTGTATTACAGCCTGGAAAGTGACCATGGCAACTTCTAGCTCAGTATGGAAGATGTGTACCTTGTTAGAAAGAGTTAAACAGATTTTTGTCATTGCTACTAGCAGAACCAAGGCTGTTGTCTAAAAGCAAACTACAGTGTCATTAGTTCTCACAGTGATGCTTAGGACATATCCTGTCCTCTTATAAAATCAGAGAATGTCATCAGCAGATGAAAGACAGAAGGGGAGCAATGTGGCTTTTTGGTCCATCAGCATTATCATCTAGGAAGGAAAAAATATTTCTTACCTACAAGCTGTTTCAATTTGTTATGGGTGTTACTGAGAGGGAGGGAACAAATGCTCAAAACTACTTGATAAAATAAATAGAGAATTTAGAATTGTTCTGTGACTGTAAGATGGCACAACCTTGAATGATTATTTCCATAATGTGTTTACTAACATGATGCATTTTAAACATGCTGAGTAGTTTCCATTGACTGCTGATCTCAGAATGTCAGGGTGTTTTTCCTTTGCTTCTTCCACAAATTCTGCTTCATGCTGCTGACATGTTTCATAATTCTTCTTCATTGTCTGCCTCCATCCTGCTTGGAGCCTGAGGGTGTCTTTCTTCATAATCAGTCTCTTTAGTTTCTGCCTGGCTTTGCATTCTTCAAGGGCAGTTCTCTGAGCCTTCCTTGTCCTGAATGTTTAATTTACTCCCCCAGCAATCAGTTTCAATAACGACATGCAGGAAAGAAAGCTATTCTTCAGGATTAGAAAAAGTGGCAGTATCTGGCTGTCATACTTTCATTTTGGATGTGGGAGTATGTCCAGGTCAGTGTAGCATTTTGCATAAAGTTGATGGGGAGACTATTTTCTTACATTCTCATTCTGAATATAGGACGTTTTTGTGTACACATTTCTGCATATCCCTGAAGTGTCTCCTAGTAGAGTAGTATTTTAAGCAATTTTCTGTGTATGGCAGACAGAAATAGGGGTTGTATTCAGTATAGCTCAAACAGCAGAAATCTGGTTTTAATGTAAGAAACACTGAAATTCAGTCATCAACGATCCTGTTGATGCAGGATTTACATAGCTAGTGTGGAGAAGGGCTGACTCAGTGACAGGTGTTCACCCAGGGGTTGAAGAGGATCTCCCTGCTGTCCCATTGCATCTCTCAAGGCTTTAGCACTCCCTACCTCCACAACAAGGAAAAGTCAGTCAGGAACACCACAACCAGAACTTCTGGAAGAAATTCCTGCTCAGCAATTCACTGATACATACCTTTGATGGACTTTGTTAATATCTTCAATTTTTTTTGTTAAAGACAAAAAAAAAAATCAGCTAATTAAATCCATTCAGTCTTGAAATACAGTAGTCAGGCTCCTGCACACCAAAAACTTTTCATTTAGGGTGCAGAACTGTTCCTGTGATACTGCAGGAATCACAAAGACTTCAAGTCCAGGAGCTTTTGGCAAGAACTGAAAATGCAGAGGAACAGTAAATATTCTTCTTAGCTGCATCCTGCAGCTACAGGAAGGGCAACAGTGATCAGAGAAGGAGAATTCCCTTTCATTTACTGACTCTTCACTCCATCTGTCGTTATAAAAAGAGAAAAATTAAGGAGACTTTATTCTGTGCTTAAGGTTTTCTCTCCTGACCCCTTCACAGATGGGAGATTGGGAAATGGAGCACCTGCAGTCTTACCTGTGGGGTTGGATTGCAGACACGAGATGTCTTCTGTTCTCATCTACTATCAAGAGAGACTAACGAGACTGTGATTGTGGCAGATGAATTGTGCTATAAACCTAAGCCATCCCTCGTGCAAGCCTGTAATCGCTTTGACTGCCCACCCTCCTGGTATCCTACAGAATGGCAAGAGGTAAGAATGTATGTGTAATCTCATTTTTTGACTGCTAAAAGTAGTCATTGCATGCATTATTGATGCATCATTTTGCTTTAGCCCATCAAGAGGATTCATTAATAATTCCAACAAACAAAAACCTGAAAAAGTATGGTTTTTTGCTCTTTAAAAAAAAATGCATCAATGTTTTCAGAGGTAAATCATGACCATAGCTACTTCTAATGCAAAGTTACTGGAAACTCTTAACAGCTGGCTATAGATTCCAGACAAAAATATCTGGAATATGATGGTCAGCTGCAGTGAATGGATTTGGGTTACCAATGCCAAGGTTTCTAGGAATACAAAAGATCAAGGAGGAGAGAATCTCTGAAAGTTCTCTCTTTGCTCTAAAGCATGTTGGGTATTCTGTATATTCTCAAATAATAATTTAGATTAGGACAAGAAACACTCCTCATTCTTCAGAGTCACAAATGAGTGTTAGGCACTTCCTTGTGGGAGATGGATGCCTTATTACACTAACACTGAAAACTGCTGTCTACACAATGGTTTTCTGTCTTTGGAAAACAACCTGAAATAAGTTTATTTGCTGCCATCTGGTTGCAAATGAAAACATTTGTGCAATTCAAAAGACTTAAAGATGATTCTGTTGGATATGATACTGCACAGGAAGGAAGGATCCTGCCCTGTTATCAAGAGTAAATGAAAAATTTGCTGTGTGGTGGAGGTGCAAGCAAAAGGTCTGTTTAAATCTTCACTTCTGCTGGGTGCAAGGATTCGTTCCATCCTTTGGCATGGTGCATACATATGCTTACCCTGTCTCTATCTATAAAATCTGCTCTTTACTTAACAGACAGGGAGATTTTAATGTACTTACCCAATGAAGTTGATAAGTGTGTGAAGCTGTACTTCATGGGAGAGCTCTGGGTTTGGGCAGCCACCCCAGTAACAAAAATTTATGCCAGCTTGATGTTCTGTCAAAATTAGATTACTAGCCTATGGCATTAGTGCTATGTTTAAAGCAATTCAGTGATATTTCTTGCATTAATTTGTCTACTGATACTCACATACACCTATTTGCTTAGTTGTATTTTTGATCGTTTCTAGGCTATAGTCATACCTAAAGGCTATGTTTGTAAGTAGCAAATAGTATTGTACTAGTACATAATGTAATAAAGTCAAGCATTTCAATGTTAGGATATGCTAGAAGGAGTGCCCATGCTTGTTAATATCCTATAACTGGCCACAGTCCTTACCAAAAGCAATTTTCTTTAAGTTTATTTGAACAGTCAGAAGAGACATATGTTACAGCATGCTGAAAAATTGACCTTCTGCTAACAACAGCCATTAGCTATAAGCCACCCTAGAGTGGTGCTGAAATAGTTTCTGCTACAGCAATTTCCAAACAGGTTTTTTTTCAAGTTTTGAACAACTTCCTGAACAGTGTAAACAGTGGACTTCCGCCTGCCTAATATTTTAGCCATTTTTTTATCTGCTATGGGGCTCTCAAATATGCTGTCTTATTGAAAGGTGTAGCAGATCTCAGGGAGGAAGGAGCTCGAGTAAGTATAAAGGCTTTAACAAGCATATTAATCAGGAATGAAATCAAACTGCTCAGTTCGCACCTTTTATGTTAGCTGCTGCCTTCTCTGGGCTCAGTGGAGAGAGAGAGAACCTGTGCTGCAATTCATTGCTGCAGCTTAACAAAGGTCATGTTATAGCTCTTCTGCGCTTACTTCCACAGGCTTTGCAGGCTGGCCAGCTGTGTATGTAGCTCCTCACTACAAGAGCACTGAATATTGTCTGTGCTTACTTTCCACCAGGAGAAAACGGCACAAAATTGTACTTCTCTACCTACCGTTTTCTGCCTCTGTTTAAATTAGTATAGTGCAAGAAAAAAAAGCTTAATCAATCAAAACTAATTTCCATTCTCTCATTTTTTGAAGATATCTGTCTTCTTTCTTTGCACCACCAACCTCTGTATGGTTATTTCCACCCTGTAGGAAAGCCAGGCCTCACAGTTCCGTCTCATAGAGGTTTTCCATGGATGACCTCCATGTGAAAACCTGCACCATCAGGCCAGTGCACTGCACTTAGGGATTATTGCAGCTGTTAGCTCCTGGGATGCGTGAGGGAAAAGACCACGTGGACAGGACGTGAGTGGCTGGGACTTCTCCTGCAGGCGAGCTCCAGCCATGCAGCAGAGCTGCCATGGAGCCCTCCAGCAGAAGAAATCCTGCAGGAGGGTTTCTTTCCTTGCATTAAGGGACCCACAACACCCCCCCTCCCCCCAAATCCCTGAGAGCGTTGCCCACATATGGGGAGATGGAGGGCCCTGCGGGAAGGTGCCTTCCTCACCCTAAGGAAGGTTCTTTAAAGCTTCACCAACACTAGAGGGTAACATCTGTTCTCCACACAGCCTGGTTTGAAGCCATTTCTTTGGTCTCATCTGTGCAGTTCAACATGCTTTTCAGAGCGCTCTCTCACAATAGTTTCAAGCAAACAAACAAACAAAAGATTTAAACTGCAATGAGCAATGTTTTCTTTCCTAAGGCCTTTTATGCTTGTTAAGGAAGGGT
This sequence comes from Pandion haliaetus, assembly GCA_013401275.1. Taxonomy (NCBI): domain Eukaryota; kingdom Metazoa; phylum Chordata; class Aves; order Accipitriformes; family Pandionidae; genus Pandion; species Pandion haliaetus. The sequence goes on from VYZV01010155.1 coordinate 59,229, forward strand.
TGTCTGAATTAAATGCTGTTAGAAGTCCCAGTGTTCCTGGCAGCTAAACACACGATAATTATCAATGTTGCAAAATTCCAAGAGATTTTTTAAATATCTCTTTACAGATTCATGAATATTTATTTTTAAATAGTTCTGTTTCTTAGCTAAATCCATTAGGATGTTTATCTTTTTTCAGTAGTGTGCTTCTGGAAGAAAGTGGATATGAGCTTTCATTTTTACAAGGCCCTATAAATACCTACCCTGCAGACCTCAAATGGGAGACATCCATTAGTAAATCTTCATTCTCTTTTGGGTTATTATTGAATAAGTGCTACAGTCTCAGTCCCAGCATTCTTTTTTAGCTGCTCAGTGCTATCCTTGCCCCAAAGATAATTAGAACAATGGCCTGACAACAGAATCAGCATGGGAAAACTGGTATCATTTTCAGATATCTCCCTAGCTATTTTTTTCACCATATTGTAGAGAGTCCTTTCTAAATCTTCAAGTGTCAGGCCTTAGAAAGCAACTGGAAGACCTGCTGAAAGAAAAATGTTTGCTCCCTTTGCAGATCCTCTATTTTACTGTAGAGTCAGCAGAGAATTCATGTTTGAGAGTAAGGCCAAAACTTGTACTGCTGTAGTCTCACCACCTTGAGCAGAGGGCAGTGCAAAATTAAGCCACCTGGGAGAGCTGAGGGGTAGGACAATCCCTTCCTCAACTGTCCCTGTAAGCAGGACTGACCATAAAATGACATCCTTTCAAACATTCAGCTACTGCCCCAAACCAGGAACAGTTATGATGCTGAGCGACATTTTCCTAGCCCCTAATTTTTTATTAATATCTGCCTTTCTTCCACAACTTTGAGAAGAGACCAGCTTCCCTGCCTCCCAAACAATGGAAATGGTGGTTTTGCCTGAATCCTGTGCATTGTGTGCATGTGTGTAGATGCTCATAGGCATGTTCTAAGGCAGAGACATGGCCACTTTCTCTCTCTGCTTTCAATGGTGACCATCAATCCTTTGTGTTAATTATCATTTACAAATTGTTGTATGAGCAGAACTGATACCAAAGGCATGACTGCTGTGAGAGAGGCTAAGGTCATGTTCCACCAGCAGTTTAGGATGACATATGCCAGCACTTCTACCAAAGGAGAAAATAGCTGCTGAGAGAATTTCTTTCCTGCACTTACAGAGCCCACTTCCTTGTACCTCCAGAACTGCTGTGCAATCACACAATGGTCCTGATTAAAGTTAGCCAGAAATATCATTAGCTTTAGCCTAGATTAATTTTCCAGTCTGGTTCACTATGCAGCCACAAAAATTCCTACACCACCAGCATATGGGAAAACGCAGCACAAAACCAGGAATGACTGGCTGGCAGAATTGGGTATATAGGTATTCTTTGGTGTCGGCCTTGCCTCATGTTTGCTTAACTAATCATTAAACTAGGCATAATCAGGCTGCAATGTGGGGAGATGCCACTCTGGAAGTTGGTACCTTGGCAAAGTCCCAGATCCCCTGTAAAGGAATGTCAGGGGTTATTGGGCTTCACTCTGCTCAGAAGCTGAGGAGCAGGAATATCAGGAGACATAGTTCAAACAGCCATGCTTTACCTACTTGGGTGGGTGAGGTGAAACCACCTTGTGATACAAGTGCCTTTATCTTTTCTAATGGTGCTGTGAGATCTTTCTGAACAGCAGAGAGAGATAGCATACTATTCAAATGGGATATGTCTGAATGAGGATCCTCTACAAACTACTGTTTCATATTGCCTGTAAATACAAGCAGATGTTGTTGTCATTGATTACACCTTTTCTTGGAAAAATGTGAGGGCTGGAACCTTCCACTAGAGAAAAATCAGCAAACGCCAGAGGGTAGTGAAGTCTCCAGAGGTGAAATACAGGTACAGGCCCAGCTCGAGTGCAGTAATCCAGGAGTGTCCTAGGAGAGCATTCCTGTGGACAAGGACAAATCTCATTACTGTGTTTGGCGCTCTCTGGCACTGAGCAATAGAGTTTGAAGTTGAGAAGCAAGTTATTCCTCATGGAACAAAGCTATATAAGTGACTGAAGGGCAAGAAGCAAGAGAAGTTCTGTTTTGTCTTACTCTTTTATCTGGTAGTGATGGAAGGGCAGGGAGACTTCCTGGGATTTGACTGATTGAGAGAAGGAACATGCTTTTGTTGTATTCATACACTGCCTAACCCATTTTGGCCCTGATATACGAGTACAGTCCTTAGGCAATCTTGAAATAATACTTTTAATCATAGTTTTCTTGATTTACTCTCTCCTCAAGAATGAATTGTCCTTGGATGAAAGGTCGATAAATGTTTTCTTTTGTTGAAAACCAAAGTATTGTTTTACTTTTTTAATTTTTTGGAAGGTTTTGAGCTTTGTAGCATTCTAAGTAAGTAGGACAAGAGCTATTTTTACTCATCAGAGAGCAAACCAAACTGAATATAAATATGTCTTTCTGTACTTACTTTCTGACTTTCAAGGAAAATGTATATCCTAAATAATCAGGCTAGTGTTAAAGTTTATGCAGCTCTCTATCTAAGAAAGAAGGGCCTTTCATGACTGCAAGATTTTCTAAACCAGTCCCTTTTAACTGCTTAAGCATAAGTTTTAATACTTCTTCATATGGTTTTCTGCTTCTCAGGCACAATTCCCATGTTGCAAGCTATAAGCAACTCCTGGTCACGTCAGTGTAGTGCAAGCTCCCCCTTCTTCTCTGCTAGGAGGAGGGAGAAAAGGAGCTGAGCTGCTTTGACTGAGCAGAACTGGGAGCCTATTACCAAACTCAGGAAAAAGATGCTCAGGAAAAAGAGCTGAGCAACCAAGTTTACAAAAAAAGATTTAGGAAAGCTATTAAATCTGCTTGATCAAAATTTCCTGCACTGCTTGAGGAGAAAATGAATACAGAGAAGGATATTTACATTGAAGAGAGAAGGGAGGTGCATTCTGTGGATATTAATCATCCCAACTTACTTTGACTCAAATAAAACTTCCTCCTTACCTTCTAGAAACAGTACACACTGCTGTCATGACAGTCATAAATATAAAAGGGCTGCATGGATATTTAATGGTTTATTATATTAACCTTATAAAACAATTACTGACACTAATAGCAGGTTGCAGCTGATATACAGCTTTCACATGACTTAAAAATCAGAGAAATGCCATAATGCAAGAAGTCTTCAAGGACAGGAATTCTGGGCTGGACAGTTAAATTTTGAGCTGCACTAACATTAGACCTCATGCAGGTCAGAAACAAGAAATGAGAAAATTACAAAAGGAAGAAAAAGCAAAGTGATAAACTGGGGAAATTTTTATCACACTCTCAAATTTCCATTTGTTTTCCTTGCTAATACAAAAAATTTTTTAACAAGTTAAATTTGAATATTTAGTTCAAGCTAACTATTTAGTTCACAGCCACTGTTATCTATTATGTATAATCAAATCCTGGAAATGAAGGTCTTGAATCATCTACTGCTGGAGAAGACTTTTCCACTCTCTCTGGCACTGTCAGTAGCACAGTCAGAGCTCAGGCAGAGACATTAGGATGTAGATTCTCCACATCATGTGCAGGTGCCTCATTTTCCAGTTGGTGGTTACAGGAAAGAAGTTTTTCACCTCCATACTGCAATTCTGACCCATTGTTTCCATGTATTTTGTAGAAATGCCTGAAAACATAACATTTCAGGAATACTGAAGCAGTTTTTCTAAATATTAGCAAAATAAGCTGCTTCCACTTTCCAAAGTATTTTTGACATTTTTAAAAGAAGTCTGCTTTGACATCACTGAAATTTTTTTTATATTTTCTATGTGATCAAAACTGAGTGTTGATTTCTACCCAAATTCACAAGTAATTTTGCTGCAAGTTGCCATGGTGCAAGTGTGATGTGAGGTGGCTGACTCTTATCTCCCACAGTGCTCACAGACATGTGGCAGTGGTTTCCAGAAGCGAGATACTCTTTGTAAGCAGCGCCTAGCAGATGGAAGTTTGTTAGAGCTGCCAGAAACCTTCTGTTCCATGCCAAGGCCAGTTACCCAACAAGCCTGCAAAAATGAGGATTGTCCCAATGAGTGGCTTCTCTCTGACTGGACACAGGTATGCTATTTGTATGCATGAGTATTGTGCTGTTCTTGGTGATAAAGTTCCTCAGTCACTTGGGGTAGAGGAGCCAACTGAGCTCAGACTGCACAAAGCACATTATGCCCAGTTTTGTCCTTTAATCTGTCCTTATCAGACACCCTGGTAGGGGATGTGATCACTAGCTCAATATTCCTCTTTGGAGATTGCCTCCACAGACATGGTTTAGCCATCCAGCCAAACCATTGAGACCCCACCTTCTGGCATAAACACAAGCCATGCTCAAAACAATAAATCCCTGCCTCTATCCATGCCTGTGCTTATGTTCATTCAAGGTCTCGATGAAGAGTAGTCTTAACTACCCCAAGCTAAATGCTTTTTCTTCCCAAAACATGGCTGTTCTGATGGCAATAGGCTTTTCCTCTTAGGGCCACTCCAACCTTTCCCTGTGATGCAGAAAAGAGAAGGGCGGAATTCCTGCAGTCTGTTATAGGCACATCATTACAGACACCAAGCCTCTGTCATTCTAGGACACTGCTTTTGCAATGTTAGCTAGCTACTTCCTTCCATTTAGGGATAGCAAAACGAACTCACTCTACTGAAGTCTCTTGCACTTCCCCAGGCTCCCTTTCTAGCCCCATATGGTTTAGGAAAATTCCCTTTATATTTATGACAGCATAACTGAAAATATAATTTGCCCTTTTAATGCTAGTAAGCATGAAAATCGTTCCCCATCTTGCAATCTCTGCCACCACTCTCCCAGTTCTCTTTCCTGGAAGGTGGAAATTATCTTAATTGTGAAAGAAACACCAGTCACCTCATGAAGCTGTCCCACCTGTACCCTTCATATGTTGATCTATCTTGACATTTTACTCAAATAAGTGGATGTTCTCATGAAGTCTGCTGCCAGGAGACACATAGCTGTTCTGGCAGTGAAGATGGTAATTCTATTCCCAATCTGTCCTACTTCACAAGAAGTTACTACATGTTTTATGTTGACATCTGTACCACTCACATTTCTGCGATTGCCACTTACTAAAATAAAATCTGACTTCACTCACTCCTTCCCATTTCACTTGAAGGCTGCCATGTTTTTGCTCTTCTTACCCTTAGTGGGTTTTCTCCTCCTCACTTCATCTCCAGTTCCCATTACCACACGTGTGCACCTACATGTAAAAGAAGTGCGTGTGTATCTTTGTGCTACAACTTTACAGCACTCAACCCACTTTCCAGCACCTTTACAGACTGCTGCATGGGTCCCAGTGCAATGGCACTGCCTGTATTCTCACTTTCTGTGATGCTGTATACATAAATATGAAATAAAATAATCATGCTGGATTCCATTGAACAATGCCCAGCTCTGCATCAAGCACCACAGTATGCTCTTAGATGGTTTATACTCTTTTGTGTAAGCCATGTGTGGTCACTACCAGGCTGAGGCTACTCATTAGTATCTGTAACACCCATCCATTTATTATTTCTAATAGATCTGCAACAATAAAGCTCAAACATTAAATTTAGGCCAGATTTTAGCAGAACAGGATTTATATGTGAAGTACAACTCAATGTGGCCTGCTTGTGGCTATGAGGAGGAGTTTTTCCAGCCAGCAGACACAGACTTATAGAAACAAATTGCAAAGACAAGCTTTGTACTGTAGCACAGTATCATTAAAACAAGGGACACCATCTGAGAGAAAAATGTGCTAAAGGAAGCATGGGAAGATTCAAAGCCTCGAAGGACATAACCTACCTGATATATCATCTCCCTACTGTGCCTGCACTGCTTGTAACTGAATAGCCAGGTGCTGCTCTGCTTTATCCCACTGCAATATTTTGAAAGCTGTAACTGATCTGTACCATGGTATGTGTATGCAATGTGGATATGAGAGGCAAGTGGGTGTGTGACAAGGAGCACCCTTTTGCTTTTAATACACCTTGTTCCTAATGTTTCTTACTCTGTTCCTAGTGTTCAGTGAGTTGTGGAGAGGGCACGCAGATCCGAAATGCCATTTGCAGAAAGATGCTGAAAACTGGTGGTTTTGTCATCATCAATTCCTCACTGTGCCCACCTTTGTCATTCTCATCCTTGATCAGGCCCTGTGCACAAGGCACCTGTGCAAGTAAGTGGAAAAGAAGCTTTGGAGTGCCTGGGGAAAGGGGGCTTAGATGTCCATCACTAAGAAAACCATGCTCTCACCTGCTCCATAAGCTTCTCTTGCACTGGTGTTACTCGGTCTTGGAGAGTGGCTGCTGCTGCTGCTGAGTTTTTCTGTCTGTGAACAAGTATGCTTTGTTTAGCAATAAGGCAAGTCAGTGGATGAGACCTATAAATTTTATTGTTGGAGCTGTGTCTGAGCCAATATGCTAGAAGGGAGCTACGAGTTTCTGGAAGAACTGGCTCAAAACTCTGACCCAAATCTAGGTCTAAATTTCACAACGGGAATGTAGAGGCTCAGAGATACAGCACTGCAGCCTGAGGGCAGCTGCAAATAAACTCTCTGCTAGAACAGCTGCAAAGAAAATGGTTGGTAAGGATTTTGTTGAAGATCATTTAAAAACATGTTATTTCATTATGTCACTCAGAACCCTCTATGACCTGGGATTTCTAACGAACTGTGCAACATAAGTTAGATGTATTTTATGTTGGTTTTTCATGCATTTGTTGTTGCCCTTCACAAGAGCAGTAGTCTCCCTGTATGTCCTTTCCTGGCTTGCAGTAAGCCAACTGGATATGCGAAAGTTCAAAAGTCAGCCTAGCTTCAGCTTAAATCTGACTATGAACTCTGAAACTGCTAAATGTTGGGTATGTCAGGGAGAAAAGATCTGATGTTCAGAACCAAAGCTGGGACAAAATGTTACATGGGATTTACTAATAATATAACGCTGCCCCTTTATTTAGTGCTTCATAACAGAGATCTCTGTCATAGAGATCTGGAAACTGGAAGGGCACACTGAACTAGTGCACTTTAACAGCATTTACCATGTTTTTAAGCCTAGTCCAGACAGTTTTGTTCTGTTCAGTGTTACTCCCTGAGGTAGCAGCACTTTCACTCTTCCCTACCATTGTGAGCTGCAAGAGTATGTTGTCTTTGAGGGTTTGGGTGGTAAACACTTGTCTTTTGAATGTATTTATTAAGCAAAAATCTTAATTTAAATACTTTAATAAGAATTTCATTTACACTCAAGTTTTTTCCCTTCCATAAAGCTTTTGTTCCTGGCTCTTTGGTTTCTGCATGTACCCTGGGCAGGACTACTTTTGCATTTCTAAAGTGCACCTTGTTATTCCTCTTATTTTGATTGCTCCAACTTAATGTTAAGCCGCTGGTGGCTGGTTTCTCCCATTACTGTCTAATGGGTTGAATGCTGCCAGCACCGAAGTAAACTGCTTGTTTTATTTAATGGTATCACATACTAATAGTATTAATGATATTTCAGGACACAACAGGCCAGCTCATAAGCAAAGCCCCCATATTATGGCCGTAAAGAAGGTTTACATCCAGACAAGGAAACAGAAGAAGCTACACTTTATTGTGGGTGGGTATGCCTATCTGCTGCCCAAAACCTCCATTATTCTTCGATGCCCCACAAGGAGGTTCCGGAAATCAATGATCACTTGGGAGAAGGACAACAAGAGGCTCGTCAGCTCAGCTCACATCACTATTGCACCCTACGGGTACATGAAAATCCATCGTTTGAAGCCTTCAGACACCGGGACATACACCTGCACAGCAGGGCCAGCTCTGGAGCACTTCGTAATTAAACTAATTGGAAACAACAAGAAGATCATTGCTGGGCAGCCAACTGGTATTAGGGAGGAAGAGGCCATGAGAAAGGTCCGCTTAAATCAAGCCTTGCGAACTGAGGAGAAACATATCAATGGGATTCTCTTCAATGGGAGCAAGGCTGAAAAGCGAGGGCACCTTGCTGACCCCAGCAGGTGGTATGACTATATTGTCTCAAGGATGATACAGCATAGGGGCTGGCCAGGGGAAAATATGGAGTCCCGGGAAGCCCAGGAGTCCACGGAAAGAAATGCATCCTCAGAGGAGGACCAGAGCCAGGAGTATAGCTTGCCATTTACTATGGTCACAGAGCAGGAACGCTTGGATGATATCTTAAGGAATTTGTCTCAACAGCCTGAGGAGCTTAAAGATGTGTACACTGAGCAGCTTGTTGTGCAGCTGGCTCATGAGGTTTTCAAGAGCCACTTGGAGCATCAGGAATCTGTCCTCAAAGCATCAAGGCAAAGAGTAGATTCAACCTCGGTGGAGTACCCTCTCCACAGGCACGTTTCTGGATTTACCAGCTCCCTGAGGACATCATCTGCTGAAGCATTTCTTCCCACCTCTGTAGACCTGGCAAATAGCTTGCACAGACCTCATCAAAAGCCTGCCATCCTCCGAAAGATTTCAGCAGCACAACAGCTTTCTGCTTCAGAGGTTGTTACCCACCTAGGACAGACGGTGGTGCTGGCCAGTGGCACACTGAGCGTGCTGCTTCACTGTGAAGCGGTGGGAAACCCGAAGCCCACCATCAGCTGGGCAAAGAATGGAGAGGAGGTGAAATACAATGATAGGTAAAACATATTCTTTAACTTTTAGAAAATAATTGATTTTTTGACTCTTCAGTTTCCATGTTTTACTGCCTGTCAGTCCCATGGATAAAACCCTATTTTGCTGTAGTCTGATTTCATAGCAGATAGAAGGGCTAACACGTAACGTGGTAAACAGGGCACTGTAACTCTTCAGCAAGGTCTGGATGCTGGGTCAGTCTGGTGTGGCAAACAGGAGATTTACTTCTGTTTCAGTAAGTAAAAAGAAGAGTTTGCAAAGTACTTAAGTAGATAGGTGCCTAATGCAGTCAACAGAGCACTCCACATCTGGAGGCTGGGAGGCTTAGTGTATTTTCCCACCCCTAGGTGGAGACCTCTGCTATGAAGACTGGTTTTGAGATACAAAAATTGATTATTGATTATTACTGTTACTATTATCCTTTTGTTGGAGTTTCATGGTTTTGGTTTCAGCCCAGCCGGTAACAAAGCACCACGCAGCCTCTCACTCGCTCCCCACCCCCTCCCGTGGCCATGGTGGGATGAGGAGAAAATACAAAGGCAGGCTCGTGGGTCGAGACAAGGACTGGGAGGGATCACTCCCCACTTATGGACACGGGCAAAAGACAGGCTCAACTTGGGCAAGAAACAAAATCAATTTAATTGACTACAAATCAAATCAAACCAAGGATATTAGGAAGGAAAACCAAACCTCAGAACACCTTCCCCCCACCCCTCCCTCCTTCCTTGGCTCAACTCCATTCCTGGTTCTTTCTACCTCCTCCCCCCAGCAGCACAGGGGATGGAGGTTGGGGGGGTCAGCTCGCCATACCTTATCTCTGCCGCTCCTTTCCTCAAGGGGAGGATTCCTCACTCATCCCCTGGTCCACCGTGGGGTCCCTCCCACGGGAGGCTGTCCTTCACCAACTTCTCCAACGTGGGTCCTTTCCGCAGGCTTCAGTTCTTCCCGAACTTCCCTGGTGCGGGTCCTTTCGGCGGGCTGCTCTCCAGTCACACACTGCTCCAGCATGGGCTTTCCCATGGCGTCACAGCCATCTTTGGGAGCCCCCGCTCCACCGTTCACCCCCATGGGCTGCAGGGGGACGGCCTGCCATCTCACCACGGGCTGCAGGGCCATCAGCCCCCTCAGGCGCCCCTCCTCCCCCTCCTTCTTCACTGACCTCAGTATCTACAGAGGGGTTTCTCTCATGTTCCAAACCCCCACCCACTGCAGGTTCCCCTTCTTAAATCTGTTCTCCCAGAGGTGTACCTCTATCACTGATGGGGTTGGCCTGGGCCAGAGGCAGGTCCGACTTGGAGCCAGGGAGCTTCTAGCAGCTTCTCACAGGAGCCACCTCTGCAGTCCCTCTCCCGCTACCAAAGAAAAAACCACACCACACAAACCCATAACGTGGAGATATGAATTGCATTTCTCACAGTGCTTCAGCAGGGTCTGTCTGACATGGTTATGGTAGCAGAAGATGGAGGAAGTAAGGCTTCTGCCTTCCACACATGTATCTGTGTGTAAAACTGCCCCAGGATAAACCTCAGGGGGCATTACAATCACCATTCCCTGTCTATGTTCTGATAGAGGCTGTAAACTGGAACCTTCATGGCTATTTGCAGCTATGCTATCATCTCAACACACTGTTCCCTAAGCACTAGTCTTCTGATGTGAGTTGGTGCATCCTCATCTGTTCAAAGTCCAGTGTGCTGGCCCCAGGTGTAGCCTGAGAACTTGAGTCGCAAAATGCTTTTATGGGTGTATCACAGAAATTATGCTGGTTTTCTTGCAGGTAGCCTTTACCTGCCTATCACTCCATGTGATTTGTGTGTGTGCAAGAGCACACAGAAAGAGGCTATTTTCAATGTTAATTATATGCTTAACTGTGTTGATAGCATACATTTTTCTCATGTGTATACTTGAGGTTTTATATTTTGGTTTTGTTCTGTGAGAAAGTGGTATATAAGGATAGGCAGTAGGAGCGTAAAAGGCAGTTAAATTAACCAACTTGGTACACCAAAGCAGTCCAGGGATCTGCTAGCAGCTCTTTCTGCACAAGATACTGACCTCAGGTAAGACATCTGAATTTAGTCATAAGGTCAGGTTGGGAAATGAGAAAAGATGGAGTCAAGGCTAAAATTGATTTCCAGTGTGATGCCGGCAGATCATCCAGAAAAGTGTTGATTTTGGTACAACTGCTACTTCTGCATAGTTACACAATTAGTTTATTAGCTCCTTTCTCACTTTAGCAACTGAATCACTCCAAAATCATTGTTTTCCCTAATGTACTGAATTTCCTGGTTCTTGTCTCTCTTTCTGTGTCTGAAGGCTAGTAAGTATATTAGGTTTCACACAAAATATGGTAACTTTTGCAGGGGGAGGGGACACTAAGAGCAAAAATGTGGAAATCACATGCACTCTTAATCAAGACTTGGTCCTATAGTATCCCTTTATTTGGCTATATTCCTGTGAAAATATCTTCATGGCCCCCCAAAAGTTTCATATATAGATTTTCATTGTAAGTGGTTACATCCTGCTGGAATTGTGCCATTAAGGGATTTTTTTTTCTCTACTTGAAATGACTTTGATTTCTGTGGTGTGCTTGAAAGGGAATAGAGGTTATGTAAAGTCCACGTGTGGTTAATGTTGGCCACTACACTCATGAGAAAATTACAAGTTTGTCTCACACCATAAAAGCAGCCATGGTGTAGCAACAGACAGATTCGTTTAGCTGACAATAAAACAATCTTACAATTTCTGAAATTTTAGTTTGGATTTTTTTTTTAATTTTACAATGCCTTTCAACTTTTTCCATTCAGTTTGGCTGAAATAGCATTAAATGCTGTGTTGTATTTCTGAGTTATCAGGCAACTATACATGCTCAAAATTTCTATCAGAAAGACTCAGATGTACAGTTTATTTGCCAGTTAGTAGCGTTATTCATTGACAACTCTTCTTTAAAGGTTGAGGCAGTATCCACTTTACGAACTTCATTCTGTACTCATCACTTACAGTTCATTCAGGTT
>VYZV01010156.1:314-13479 GCA_013401275.1 Pandion haliaetus
CCCTGGCATTCTTTTTTTTTTTTTTTAACACACACAGGATTTATTTCCTAAAATGTGTGAAGGATGGCCACTTGCAAGCATTCTAATATATATGGTTACAGATGTACTTGATATATGTTAATAAGGAGAAAAAATAACTTAAAAATGGGTGTAATGTATTGTATCTTTATTAGGTTAATGACTTTGTCAGAGACAAATTTACTAAGAAAGATGGTTCCATTCCACTCCCCGCAGAAGTCCTTGCTGGAGGCTGTGTAAGTATCCATCCTGTGTTCCCAGGAAAAATTGATTCTCAGTCACGTGCAGTATAGTTGGAATGACAGTTAATGGGAATGCTTTGCTGATTTGAACAGGACTGTTCTTTTTTCTCCCAGTCACAAGAACTAAAAAAAGTACTTTTTCTGTTTGGAAAGCTTTGCATACTTCTGAGTTGAGTTCCCTTGGAATTATGTGCTTGAACAATTTCTTTTGGCCCAGCTTCTAATTTTCAGTTTCAGCAGTGTTTTTATTCACAAAAGGCTAAAGAGAGGGTGCCTTTTTTTCTCTCTCTCCATACTTTTTCTTGGGTTTGTGTTCATGGTTAGTTTGGAAAGATAGAGGTAGTCCTTGAGAATGGATTATAGAGATCATGTTTGCGTTTCTTTCGGTGGGGATGGGGAGCTAGAACAGTTTAAAAAAATCTATTTCTTGCTGAAGATTTTAAGAAGGAAAAGAAATACACTCTTCAACTTACTATACATGAAATTTTTCTGTTTGTGAAAATGTGGAAAAACTGAACAGTGTGTAGTCTTGTCTTTCAGATTAACAGGTATGAGTGAATTTTCTGTTTAAATGACTTCAGCTGAAATGTAGCTACATTACTCCAGACACTAACTACATCCGTCATCTAAATACAATTCAAAACCAAATAGTGTTTTCATTGAGATTGAGGGCTGTAATGCAGTGGATCCCTTATCAATCTCTAAGTGGTTTGAATTGATATTGATGATAGATGATTTTTTTTAGTTTTTTTATATTGGCTTATTTCATGTGTGGGATTCCCTAACAGTTGTTAACCCTATAAAATGTTTAAGGCTTAAGTTAGGTTTCTTTTGTAGTGGAGATCACTAATAACTTCCAGTTGAGTAGGCTGACAGGCTGGTATAAAACCTCCTCAGCTTACAACAAAACCTGGGGCAGAAAGGTTGTTGACCTCTGCAAACTTTTAATTCAAAGAAGCAGCCCTGAAGGGAGGCTGCTTATACTTCTGCCTGATTGAATTTGGCAGCCTGGTACATGCTTGAGTCTTCACCTGTCAGTGTACAAAGTTTATTTTCTGAGAAATGTGAGAAAGCAGCTGTGATGTATAGCTAGCAAAAGACTAACCTTTTTCTGGAAAGCTCAGTAACACAGAAAGCACATACAGGTCATTTGTAACAAAAGTGTATATAATTCATTAGTGTTTTTCTCTGTGTTGTGGTTAAATTCATAATTAAAATAAAACATCTGAGAATCAGTTGTATTATTTTACATTTTTTTGTACTGAAATGTATAATATTACATTCAATCTACATTAGAGGCTTTTCCACTTCCTCATAAGGTATTCCTTTTTCAAAATAAATTTATTGTCTTACTGTAGTGAATGTGCAAAAATTGGGGAGAAATCTGAGTTTCAGATAAGCTTTCAGAAATTTTTGATGTTTCTGTGAAGCTGAGTAGATTTATAATCTGTCCAAACACAACCTTTTCTTCTAGCTCACTGTCTTAGCTGATATTCTCATCTCATTTTTCAAGATAATACTTATCTCACTCAATGTGGGAGAATTTTAAACAAAGTTGTCTTTTGTAGGAGAGCAGTTGTCCACAGTTTAGCAATCTCAGGAATGTTAATTTCTTTGTAGCCTCCTCTGGGTCATCTGATATCTTACCAGTTGATGACTTTTCTGTCTGTACTGCTGCTTAGTTCCATTTTAGCAATTTCACTTCTTCCTAAATACCAGAATCTTTATTAACAAGCCTATAAAGTTTATTCTAAAAGTCTGGAAGTATCAGTTGACTAAAGCAGTAGCAAGTTGATGTGTTAGTCTTTCTCTTTCTCATCCTCAGTAATTTTCATCCTCATTGTGACAGCTCTTTTCAATGTTGACTTGCTTGGAAATAGTGTTGATCTTCGCACTTCTGGTGTTCGTTGTATACTGTTTTTCTACAAAATGTTCTGAGACATAACCAACAGTTTCATCTGAGGAAGTGCCACAAGTAAGCTTAGTCCATTTCTATGTGCAGGGGCATGCAAGACTTTCTGTTTGGGTGATGCTACCTTTCTTCTTTGTTTTTCCTTTATTCTATTCCTTCTTTCTCTGTTAGTACAAAATGATGGGTTACTGTGGGACTGTTTGGGTTTTATATATGCCAAAATTATTTTCAGCATCTGGATTTGGGTAACCTGTTTTTTTGTGGCTTTTCTTTATTGTTTGACACTTAAATATTTTGCTAATAGTACACTCTAAATATAGGCTAAATTCAAAACATGCTTTTTACCTTGTCATAACATCAGAAGAAACATGCCCTTATGCAGATACTTATTACTGTCTCTGACCATCACTTGCCTGTGTTTAGTGTTGAACCTTCTGATTAGCAGGAATAATGCACTTTTTAATCATTTCTGGTATGGAAGTGGTAGTGGATGAGCAAGCCGTATTTTCAGCTGTTTTATAGAGTTTCCAACAGAGGCCTTCCTGACCTTTGAAGGCCCACCCTTTTGTGAGCCGTACAAAAGCACATTGTGCATGCCACAGTCCTCAACTAGGAACAAAAAAAATTCTTGTGAGGAAGTAGAGGCAGCTTGGGAAAGGCTCCAGCAGATCTAGCAAATTCTCCTCTCTGGATGGCAGTGCTGTATCAAAGCCTACATATGGTGTTACAGTCTTCTAAGACCCACACACGAGGACAGGTGAAACTTTTGATATTAAAGATAGTAGTGATTCAGGAGAACCTGTGTAGGCTGTTTGGTATCCTCAGCTATGGAGTGTCTGCAAGAAGTGCTATACCATCCAGTAAGGGGGCTGCCCACAGACATGTGCCTCCTACAGAAACGGTAACTCCGAGAGCCTGGATCTCTCGGAGCCAAAATCCTACTTCTAAGGCTCCAATTGTTCTCAGCTCCTGTAAGGTTATGGAATAAACTCCCATTCCCAGCAAGAGGAAATGTCTTCATTCTCATAGCCGTTAACAAAGACATCTGCCCACGCAGTGGCCTGTTTATATGGTCAGCTGCCTGTCTGTTGTCTTTCCTTCCTTACTGCAGGGCAGGGACCTCCCGCAGGCAGCCTGTGCCCTGTGCTCCTTGAAACCTACCTGCTAGCCGCTGGGCAATGTAAATGTTGTTGGGAAATGTAGGGTCCGCTCTGTCAGTGCCCAAATATTCCCAGCTGCTCCCAAGCTGTAGCTGTATTTGAAATCTGCAGAACAGCTACATAGGGCAGCTCAGTTACAGCGGTCAGGTCATACCTGTCAATGAAAGGGCTTTCGTCCCTGATGGATGAAACTGATATCCCATCTTCCCACCTTCCCGAGAGTATGCTGGTTTGTTAATCGTCAACAGCACTATCCGCACTTACGCATGTTCAGAGCAAACAATTTCTTTCCCTACTGTTACCGTAATTAATTGAATTACATTTCATTGTAATTCAGTGATTAGCCTGCATTCCTGCCTTTGGAGTTTTCAGCTACCATTAGCTTTGAGTTGCAGGGGGACTGAGTGAGGCTTCGGCAATGCTTTCGTGTATCCCGACAGCAGCTGGGGAAGCAGAGAGCACATACTTGATATGGACAGTGCTTCTCAAAGGAACTTACCCACATGATACATGTGAGTACCTTGTGAAGGGCAAGATGCTGTAGGACAACTGTTTGTCCTCAGCTGGGAAGCGATGTTGAAGTAGACATCTGATGCTATGTAAGTGATTCACAAGTAATGTCACAGTAGACAAAGATGCTGTGATTTTAAGCTGTAATCCCTATGAGTTACACAGGAAAATAATGGATTCTTCCCATCAATGCGGCATGCATGGTTCTTAGCATTTTTGAATGGATGAATCCTGTTTCATCAGAAAGATGTTTCTGATTCATGCTGTAGGGAGGAAGAGGATGTGGGGTGCCAGACAGAAAGGGTCTAAGAACCCTTCTTGGAGGTGTAGGCAGTGCATCTGTTGATGATTAGGGGTTGTGTGTGTTTGCACATACATACACATAGAGGTCCAAATTCACCACAGATTTAAAAACTTATATATTTAAACATTAAATGTAACATTTAGTCTAAATATTTTAGTATATTTGTAAAAATAATTTAAATGTGTATTTATACATACACACAAACATGTATATAGGCTTATCAGGCAAATAGCTATGTATGAAATATGTATTTTTGAAAAAAAAATATTTTAAATCTTACTGTTTTTATTTAACAAACACAAAAATAAAGAATTATAGCTGTCAGTACTTTTCCTTCAAAATCTTGAAGATACTCTGCTTCTTTTAATATACTTCAAGCAGATAAAGTTAGAAGCAGAATTAAACTTCACTGCTTTATCTTGATCTCGACTGTGGACATTTAAAGTTAGGGAGAAATTTATTCTTTAGTGAAAAAGACAGTAAGCTTACTGTAGGTGCATGAACAATGACAGCTGTGCCTTGAGAAAGAAGTGAAGTTCTTTTTGATGTTTTTAAACTGGACTGTTTTAAGTAACATCTTGTTTTAGCTGCTTGTATGGGACTTACTTGTGGTCCAGGATGTGGTGGCTTCAAAAAGGAAGGAAGGAAGGAAGGGCTTGAAATAGGCCTCTCCCCCTTTGTAGCATATGCCTCTCGGGTGGAATTGGAAAGGGCAAGAGGTCTCATGTTGCAGGGTCATTTGTGTATTTCCTTCAGCCTTTGGCATGTCATGGGGCGTTTGCTGTGGGATCTCAAACTACATCTTTTCTCTCATAACCTTTGCTGTCAGATTTAGTTCCTTTATTTGCTCCTTGTAGAGTTATTTTACATGACATTAAGGTTAAGTAGAAGCTTTTATTACTGGTATTTTTGATGTGTATGAATAACCTCCATTCAGAAACAAATTTGTCAACCTTTTTTAAAGTGTCTGTTACAATTTATGTGTGAAGGGAGGTTTTTAATGGAGGGAAAATCTAGATTTAGTGCACCTTCTCCTAAAGAAATTCAAGGACTGCAATATATACCTCTGTGTGTATATATATGTGCACGTATATTTAACATACGTAGCTGACAGCTGAAGTAAGATATTTTGAAAAAGAACAACAGTGACTGCCAGTGACTTGCACAGAAGCATGGAGATTTGTATTGCAACCCTGCACACTCCCGGTTGATTTTTATTTGGAGATCCTTTGAGTCATTCTCCTCTGCACCCTCTTCTGGGGAGTGCTCTTCCTTTGTTCCCCAGGCAGCACTCTTCTCTGCCTCACATGTTCTTCCTCAGATAGATAGGCAGCCATTTACTTGGAAAAAACACACAACCAAACAAAAAATGACCCTCGCATTCATTTAAAAAAAATACACAGTGAAAAAGTGAGTTTTCTTGTGTTACATATTCTGTATTAAAATTAATGCTTGGCTTGTCTGTACTTGTGGTATGTCTAAGGACCTAACTGATTCACGCAACTCCTGTGAATTCAGTGCTCCTCTTCATATGAACCAAATCACTGTTGTGCAGAAAAGTTTGCCAAGCTCCAAGTATAACACTATGAAAAGTCAAGACTTGGATAGAAGTACATATTGCTAATAGGCAGTATTTAACTGGGTATCTTGACAGTTACAGCTCTTTTTGAGAAAGCTGCCTGTCGAGAAGTTTGTCAACAGTGTAAATATTCAATGTTCAAAGTGTTAATATAATTAAAGAGCTTTTCAAATGCTTTTCTACTGATAATATAAGGATACGTTAGGGTTTTCCTTATATTTTATTTTGGTCTATAAGCCAATAATTAAGTAATATTTTAATATTAATATTGTCATAATATATAATTCTGTATTAACTATATACAATCTGTAACATTGCATATATAATTAGTATTGCTACTAAATTATTAAAATGTGTTGTGTTTAGAGTCTTCTCTTTTCATTTCTGTATTAGAAGAGGGCTGTTGCTGATTTTAACAGAAATGTAGGCACTTGTGCACCTAGGAGAGGAGAATGTTAATTGCAGGAAGATTGAATTCAGGGTAGAAAATGGAAATGTTTACGAATTGGCCTATTTGTGTTTCTATGGTGGGTGTTAGGCAAATAGGAAGAGTTATTTTGGCTGCTCTGCAGGATGTGCTAATTTATAACATTAAAAATAAAAAATGGAATTTCACATATATGTGTAAACAAAGAATGCATATGTAATAGGCAGGTAGCTGGTAATTGTCTAGAAGGAGTGAATTTCTAGTTTAGTGTCTAAATTTAAAGTTATTTGAATTTTTTGTGTGGTGCATTATATTATGTAGTAAGAGCATTCTGCTTAGTGATTTATCTACCAAAATCATTTTTAAAAATGATGTAGGGAAATGAGAAACATTTGAAATTGGTTTTCTGTTTAATGCAATATGAACAAAAAAATTGGTTATTGTTTAACAGAACTTGCCAGGTGCAAATTTTATTTAGATTGGAACTTGGCCTAGCAGGACAGCCATTTCATCTTGCATGCATAGGTGTGTATGAACTGGGAAGGAGGAGGTGAGAGCAGACGTAAAGAGAGTCTGAAGAGTAGCTTTGGACATGAGTAGTGTCAGGTAACTGAGTAAACACAGTGCAGTAAGTCCAAGGAACAGAGAAGATGGGATCAGTTTGGCTGGTCTGGGAGTTCTAGCAATCTTAGAATCATAGAATCATTTAGGTTGGAAAAGACCTTTAAGATCATCAAGTCCAACCATCGACCATGCCCACTAAACCATGTCATGAAGTGCCCTGTCTACATGCTTTTCAATACCTCCAGGGATGGTGACACCACCACTTCCCTGGGCAGCCTGTTCCAATGTCTGAAAACCCTTTCAGTAAAGAAATTTTTCCTAATACCCAATCTAAACCTCCCCTGCTGCAACTTGGAGCCATTTCCTCTCTTTTTATCACTTGTTACTTGGGAGAAGAGACCAGCACCCACCTCGCTACAACGTCCTTTCAGGTAGTTNCCCTTCTCTGGACATGCTCCAGCGCCTCCATGTCTTTCCTGTAGTGAGGGGCCCAAAACTGAACACAGTACTCGAGGTGCGGCCTCACCAGTGCCGAGTACAGGGGGACGATCACTTCCCTGCTTCTGCTGGCCACGCTGTTTCTGATACAGGCCAGGATGCCGTTGGCCTTCTTGGCTGCCTGGGCACACTGCCGGCTCATATTCAGACAGCTGTCAACCAGCACCCCCAGGCCCTTTTCCACCGGGCAGCTTTCCAGCCACTCTTCCCCAAGCCTCTAGCGTTGCATGGGGTTGTTGTGACCAAAGTGCAGGACCCGGCACTTGGCCTTGTTGAACCTCATACAATTGGCCTCAGCCCATGGATCCAGCCTGTCCAGATCCCTCTGTAGAGCCTTCCTACCCTTGAGCAGATCAACCCTTCCTCCCAACTTCATCTTGGTGTCATCTTCCTGATAGTTGCAATAAATGTCCACAAAAATGTAGGCTTTGATTTTCTTTCAGAGAGGTAAAGAAGTGAGGGAGTAAAACTAAGATTAACAACCTAGACTGATTATTTGAGTAGGAAGTGTTAAAAGACAGTAACTACTACAGTGGAGATAATTAATCAAATGCAGGAGTTGATCTCCCACTGTTTGGGTCAAGGTGCTTTAGTAAAGCCATAACAATGATGATTTTAAATGTCAGTATTGAGTGAAGTAATAAATGGGGCTTGCAATAAAAGGATGGCAGTGTGCTCAGCAAAGGTTCAGTGAAGTATTGGGTGCTTGGTCAGTGAAGATTTTGATGCTTCGTGCCCCCTATCCCATAGATACTACCCCAAGTGCTTGGTCGTTCTCAGTAAGAGCTACTGAGGTTTGCAATGCTCTTTTGTCTCAAGTCTAGAATAATTCACGTTACGAAATTCTAAGGTGTGCTTCAACACTAATCTCAAGTTTATTCTGCCTGCTGCTCAAGAGAGGAAGATTGTGCTATAGGCAGAAAGGATTACCGTTCATTAGTTCTGAATCAATTAGCAGAGAACACCATGCATGCTGTCCAGGAGGAGGTGCTGTAGCAGACTGTTGATTTTACTTCACGCACACACACACATCCCCAGCATCACAAAGAGAGTTTATTTCCTGGGCAGCTTGGAAGTGGAAAAAAGCTTTAATTGCAGATGTTCTGCATCTTTTTCCTTCAGTAAAATTTGATGGGTTGGAGGAGTAGATCAGGTTTAAGAGCAGCTTTTTAGATTGTGGAAGAAATGCTTTTTAAAGTTGGCTGTATTCAAGTGGTTATATGCCATAAATTTGAAGGAAGTGGTTTTAATTTTTAAACGAAAAAAGTGGCTTAGGAAGAGGGGGGAAAAAGAAAGCTTAGTAAAATTTAGCTGTTTTGTGACGAACCACACACTTCTCCAGAAGTGAATGGTAGTACCTACAGCAATCCATGGAGAAATCTAAACATGTCATTTTAAATGGTTCAGTTTCAGAAGCACGTAAACCTGTCAGATTGAATCTCTCTCAAATCTGAAACATTGTTCTTTGAAACTCTTTGGTTAAAGTGCAGAATCTGAAGCAGCTCTGCAACACTATTTATTGCTAGGAAGTTTGCAACAATAGTCCTTCAGCACTTCTAACAGAATATTTCCTGCATGTAAAATCTGTCATGCTCAGCTCAGAGAAAGATAATGACTCCTGTTTCTATCTAGTATCATATTTTGAAATGTTACTCTTCCTATTTAAATTTTATATTTTGTTTCCACTTAGGACAATTAAAGGCTGCTAAACAAAACTCCAAACACCTTTTCTAGTAATTTAAAATGACACCATTAAATGCAAATTTACTTTTTAAACAGCCTCACCACTAAATGCAAATAACATGTCTACACATTGGTGATGGATTATTATTGAATAAACATAAGGTCTTCTTTATATGTGTTTGATGCTGTAGTAGCACAAGTCTAGTGGTTATTTTAGTTTAGTATTTCATGGAATATCTGATGGACTTCTAAACACAACCATGACTTTTAGAAAGTGGTATCAAGGAGAAATGCAGAGACAAACTGAATTAATCCACCTCTGTGGACTGTAAATACATAAATGTAAAAATTTATTTTGTACAAACCCATGATTTCTGATTCGGGGCTTTTAACTTCCAGACAGGTGCTTTATTTAACATCTCTTATATATCTTTACATGAGAATATCAGCCAATGCAGTGAGAAATGAAGGCACTCAGCACCTTGCAAAAGTCAACCTGTCACCACAGGCTCTAGTAACGCAGTTTACTTTCTTTTTCTTTGGGTTTGCAGGCAGGAGCTTCCCAGGTCATCTTCACTAATCCTCTGGAGATTGTAAAGATTCGGTTGCAGGTAGCAGGAGAAATTACTACAGGACCCAGAGTCAGTGCCCTCTCTGTTATAAAAGATTTAGGCCTTCTTGGTCTTTATAAGGTATGTATTTCTGCTTTGAGCGGCTTCATCATTTTATGTTTTATGCTGAACTTTTACATTGTTGAAACAAAAAACTGTTAAAAACAAAGACATCTTTTGAATTTAAAACCAATCTCTTCCTGCAGGGCAGACCCACAGTGGAAAACTGAAGAAAACCCACTTCTATATTAAGGCAGTGGGATACAAAAAAATACTCCACCATTCTATCCTTTGGCTTTTATGCCAAGCTACAGGGAGTCCTGTATTGCAGACCTGCTGTCTTCTGGCACTGATCATTTCGTTTGGTGGGGTTTTGTGAAAAGTTTCTTTAGCTTTCTCTGTGTGTGTTTCTTACATTTATTTTGAATCTCTGTTATCTCTATTGTTATCTTTGCAGCAGGATATTCTCTTTGTCTTAATAATTTGATGGCAGTGAAACAGTACTGGAGTTTAGTAGGATTCAGATTTTTAAGTGGTGGGATTTGTCAATAACAAATTCCACTAAAAAAAAAGCTCATCCTGTACTGTACTTCAGCAGAATGCCAGTCAACAGATTCCTTCCCTGCAGGTATACTTACTACCATCATTACAGATCAGATGTAATGGAGCAGAAGCTATTAGTTTTCTTAAACAAGGAAGAGTATGTCTTCCTGTATCTTCTGCCAGTGCAAGGGGTAATATGTAAATTCAGCTGTCGTATTAGCTGCGCACTTAAAAAATGTTGTTTTACATGATTTGTCCATAGACCTGTGATAATACTGTAAAAATGTGTGACTTTACTTTTAGAGCTGAAGCTTTTGTTTTGAATTCAGTAGATGAGATTCATGACCATTACCTTTCCTAAAGATCATAGGTGTTTTGGTACATGGGTCAAAATTACCATTTCTGTTTGCAGTGATTGAACAATTGAGCTTACTAAAAATTCTCCTGTTCCTTAGAACTGCATTACCACTTGTGAAGGACTGTAAGAACTTATTTTAGAGCATAAAGTATCTGCGTGAAAATAATTGAAGGAACACATTTCTCTATAACAGGTCTTCTGCTTAAGCCACGTAGGGTTTGTGATGTGTGCTGTCTGTTAATATAACTACTGGGTGACTGGCACTGGGTGGGTCCATTGTGTGGAGGCTGCTGTCTTGGAGTATACCAGTTGGGTATTTAGGCAAGTCGTGGTGTTTTTGTATAGTGCATGCTTTCAGGGTACGCAAATGAGATTTTTGGACATACAAGGGATTATTTGAGCTTTGTACAGTTACTAAAAGAAGATTATTAGATATGGTTTATTATGAGTATTCCACTGTTTTTACACCATGCAAAGTTCTGTTAAAGGAACTCTTTAACACTAGTTTGTGGCCAGGAGCTACTTCTTGCAGTATTACCATAGGCCGCTAGTTTTGTCTCCCTGTATCTTCCCCTTACTAAATGGCTCCCATTTTGCAGCAGCTTCCCTCTTTTTGCTAACCTTCCAGTGCAGCTTTTTCAGTCAACCAGATGACGATCGGTGGAGATCAGTATGAGGTCTTACAGTTCTCACTGGTATTTTAGTAGTGCTTTTGTGTTCGGTGGAACAAGGGCATGCAAGGAATTGTCTTGCTGCTTCCATGGTTGTGGGTTGTTGTCAGCAACACATAAGGACAGACCTTTGTCACTTTCTTCATCGCATTTGGACACATTGTATGTAAAAGGTATTTATCCTAGGTACTGATGTCAGGATTGATGTCACACATTGCTTACCAAAATTAGACATGAACCCTGACTCTTCCTCATTCTCAAAACTTACTTTAGATGTGCTTTATTCTTTTTTAAAGCTCAACCCTACATCTTCTGTTTCCTGAGACATTTTATTTTCTGCGTTATTTACCTAGTAGATCAAAAGAGTTGGTACTTCCTGGGCTCAGGCTGCTTGCTGGATATCAATTTTAATCTTATTTACAAAATTTATTTGTATTATGTCTCTTTTTCTTTGTGACAGGGTGCCAAAGCATGTTTCCTCAGAGACATTCCCTTTTCTGCAATCTACTTTCCTGTTTATGCTCATAGTAAACTGATGCTTGCTGATGAAAATGGCCATGTGGGAGGGCTTAATCTCCTTGCAGCTGGAGCCATTGCAGGTAATTTTACAGAATGTTTTCTAGAAGTAATTTTTTTTTTCTTTTAGTGAACAGTATTTAATATTCATTCAGTAGCCCCATATAAAGGAAGGGTACTGTACCATTGTATCTGATTTAATCTAAATTTGATCACTGTTATCCTTAGTGGGAGGTGATGTAATTTTGATGAGAGCTAATTACATTTGCATAATGTGGATAAACAGCGTAATGCAGCTCAGCAACTTGTAGTCAAATTTGATCTGTCTGTCTCAATGGGGTTTTACTTGTTACTATGCTCTCAGAGTTGAAGGCTCATTTGAATCTTTGATGAACATAAGATGAGAGATCGTAAGAGCTAAGGCGAAAATGACTTACCTAGTTTTGGATTCCTGAATAACTGAGAAGAAACTTTGTTCAAATGTAATTGCTAAAAATAGGGCAGTAGTTTGCAAAGAAGCTGAAGTTAAAGTATCATACTCTGAAATTTAAAATATTTTAAGGCTTCTAAAAAACATTTAGCATAAAGAGAATACGCAGCGGTGATAAAAAGTTGTTTTTACTAAATGGCAAGTGGTATAAAAATAATAGATGTAGGAACTGTAGTGGTGGTCATCTAAAAACACAGATACAGATGGCCAGATTCTGCACTGCCAAGGACTGGATCGCTAGGATGAAAACCAGGTATCTGCAGCCTCTCAATTGTGAACGATTCAGTGTTGGAATCGGTGCAGTTTAGAAAAGTCACTGGCTGAAGGGACCTTTTGTTACTTGTTGCAGTCTATAAGGAATCACTATATATACAAGAGTCATGAGCCGTCTGTGTGTAAAGAGCAGTTTCCCATACTGGATTTGATACAGAGCTTGGCTGCACCTGCTCTTTGCCAGTTGGTAGGTTCCTCGGGCCAGAGGGAAGGGAGAGACCGGCTAGGAAACTACTAACAGATTCGTAGCCCTGTTTATTCTCAAGTAATGCAGAGCTGCCAGGAATGGAAAATTATTTAGCTTACTGTACTCAGAGAAGCACATATAAGTATTATTATTTAACTTGTATCTCAAACAAAGGCTCACTGTTTTTAGATTACAGGCTTCACAGCTTCTCTTAGTATGAGTGACCCAGAAACATTAATCAAACAAAGTGATGAACCCTATTAAAAATGTGTGTAAATCTTGTAGGCCTAGTTTTATAGCGTGTACAGGAGTCTGCCTTTCTGAATTGCAAATTTCAAATTCCCAATTGCTTGATCTATTCCTGTTACGCATGCGCAGCAGGGAAGAATACAGTCTGAAGTACTTGCCTGTAAAGGAAAATCTGCATATGGTTGCAATTAGCGTATGCTTGTAGGCTTAACTATATTGCTTCTGTTTTTCCTTTAAAACATCCTCAAGTGATCAGCAACACTTTAAAGTTTATGATCACCTATGCAAATCGGTGACGTGTTAAATTTGGATGCAATATTAACCAATTGTAAAAGTTCAACAGAAGTCAAAATCAATTTCGAAATTCTAA
>VYZV01010157.1:659-12283 GCA_013401275.1 Pandion haliaetus
TGAATAGTTATTTTTTGTTAGATCCACTTCATAAGTAACAGTTAAAAAGAAATAAGCTGTGGTTGTTTGTTTTTTTTAAAGTGTTATTTAATATAAATAGCTGGTGATAACTTGTTGAGGTATTACCTGAATCTTCCATATAATGATCGTAGGAAAAGCCTTAACTTATTTTTCTGCCTACCTACTTACACTTAAGGGTAGGAGAGATTGGCTGGATGAGCTAAATGAAAAACTTCTGTAGTCTGAATGGAAAAGCACGTAAGTATTCTTCTGTGTGTTACCTGCATGTATAATATGTCGAGTTCTGTTTACAAATATAATAATAACATAAGGATGTAAAGAGCAATTCAAATAGTTCTCCTTAAAAGAGAAACAGAAATTGCAAGCAATTAGAACTGGAAATACACATTTAGTAAAGTCTCACTGCATTTGAAAGTGCTTAATACTGGATGTTGAACTGTACCATTCCATTAATTGCAAAATAAGCGTAATTCGGACAATTGTTCCAGTAGATGAATTTGTATTTTGTGATGCATGATGTAGGCACTCAACAGGATAGTATCACTTTGAATCTTCTCTACCTTGATTCGCCTTCACAAGGCAACCCTACTTTGACATTACTTACTCATTTTGCTGACAGAGTGTTTGAGAGGGCAGTGGATGCTAAGGGTACTAAAGAGCTGATATCTACACAGAGGTAGAGTTAGTGTTATGTGCAATCCGTGCTATGTAATAGATACTACCCAAGTTTTGTGTTGTTCAAATTGAAATAGAACAAAAATGTAAGAAGATTTTCTGGTAGTGGTCAGATCTCAATGGATGAATGGCAGAATATATTTCAACAGCAAAACAGTTCCAAAGAATGTTTAATAACAACATCTTAGAAGTCTCTGACAACTCTGTAGGCTTTTAGAAAATTTGAAAAGCATAAAACCAGCATTAAAAGTACATTTGATACTAAAAAGCAATCTGGCAAGAGAAATAAGGCCTTGTATATACATTTTGAGCTTGCTCTTGAAGTATCAGCTCAGCAAATAACCCATAATGTAATTGCTTTTCAACAAGATCAAGGAAATTAAGCTGTCAGGTTATTAGAATAGCTCATGCTGGGGGTATAAAACAGGTAAAAAAACCAATATTAATATGCTGGCTTACATCAAAACAAAAATGTGGCAAATTTAAAAGTTTTTAATTTTGACACATCAAAGCCTTTGCATCTTCCAGTAAGTATTGTTTCCTGTTCTTTGCTAGTAATTTCACTTCCACAGCATTTTAAATTTTATTATTCTCTCTTTTGAATGAAGTTAAAAAAAAAAAAGTAGCCAGCAGATATTTGTATAATTGCAAGTGTCAGTCATCTCATCGTGTGTAGCAAATGCATTTTAAACCCAGAAAACAGTTTTGAAGTTTAAGATTTAATTGTCCTTTGTCTTTTTTCTGCTATACTAATGCCTTCTGTAACCAAATGCCATCTATGGAGTTCAGAAATTGTTTGTTGTTGGATTCACAACTGGCTTAAAAAAAACCCAACAAAACTGTTGCAGGTAAAAACTGTTCTTGGACAAGTAATAAGTTTTGACAAATTACTAATATATCACAAATGTAGCAAATATTAATTACCAGCCTGGCTTACTCTTCAATTTCAATATCAAAAAATGGAATGGAAGCTTGTTGGGGGGGCAGAGCAGGGAAGAAATCTGCATTTGCTTCCTAATGACACTAAAAAAAAAGTGGGTCTCTAGTCCATTTTATCCAGTTTCTTTAATCTTTCTTTTTGGAAAGTCTCAATTGCTCAAGTTTAAGGGATTCTCCTGATGGGTATTGAGAAAGCTTGTTGGTGCTTTAGTAAGATTCATCTACTTATTTGCCCTGTTAAACTAGCTGTGTGCATACGTGAAAAGTAATCACAGCTGCAGATTGCAAGGGGTGGCAGTGGGACTAGGAAACAATCATAGACAAACTTGCAGGCAGAACCAAATACAGATTAAAAAAATAAATGTGCATAGCTAAAACGTTTAATTTTAGAATCATCACATATCCTTTGAAAATTGTGTCAGGAAAATAGAGACTTGAGAAAAGTTTATGCCAGTGTTTTGTTTTGTTTTTTTTTTTTCAAATATAGTGCGCATACTTTTGGTGCTTTTGCATTATTTGTTTTTCTTTTTTCTTCTGAGGTTAGTTTTGGTTATATTAAGGCTTTTATTAAATAAAATTAGACAGTGGTTATTCCTGAAATGGCAATTTTATTTACAATGTGAAAGTTAAATATATTTATTTAGACTGATGATAAAACGTCTGTACAGCATACTGCCAACAGGGAGACCAGCTGCCAGATGAATTACCTGTCTCTCTACCTTTTCTGGGGAAAGCAAAGCAAAGCTACTCTATGTCCAGTGCAGAAGGCTGAAAAGATTTAATCTCCAGTTCAATGAGCAGTTCTCAGTCTTAAAATGGCAGTCTCAAATTTAAATGAGGATCTTGCGAAGTGTGGGGGTTTTACATAAATTTTACCTAATAAATTACTTTCTTCAAATTGGGAATCCAGAGAAACGCACCAACAGTACAGGAAGCAATAGGAATGCAAGACAAGTATTAAAAGCAAAAAGTATATTTTTGTGTTTCTCTCGGAAAGTATCAGTCTTTCCTGATGGAGATCAATTTCCAAGAAAAATGGTGTTGGAGAATGGCTCAGAGAGCAAGGACATGAATCCACAGAACAGTTGTACGAGCAGAGCCTGCTCTGAACTTAGTATAAGTAGCAAGACTAGGCCGCGAGTCCGGGCTGAAACTGCAAGCCAGGCTGATAACAGTAAAACAACAAGGACACTGCGACCTTGAAGAGTATCATAAACCAACCAGAAGTTAACTCTTGTGTATTTAGTTGTTTAAACCAATCAGGAGTTAACCCGTGTGTATCTAGTTTCTTAAACCAATCAGAAGTTAATTCGTGTTAACCTAGACTGTATAAATAAGCGCTATTCGGGCTAATAAAGTGAACTACGCTTTATCACTCACACTGAGTCGACCCAGCGTGTTCCTCCGTCCGCCGCCGGCAAAATGGTTTTATGCAGTTTCAAAATGCAGAAGAAATAAACTGCTGTCCAGCGAGTGACTGTCATCTAACAGTACCATGTATACATGGAAAATATAAAAATGTAACTAGAAGTATGCAATAGCATGAATGTGCTAGAGGAAGAACACGGTATTTCCCCCATGCCTATACATTTGATCTGCAGTAGGCTGATTCACTTACATTTGTTCAATCTTATGGTAATCTTGAAGACTTTCACTGCCTATACTATGGAAAAATGATTTACTTAAAGTTAGTGATTTAACAGGATCTGGTTTGAATGGGTGTTTGTTTTTAAAGCAATCTTGGTAATACTGACTTTATGATTCCTGATCTAACTTGATTTTGAAAGACAAATCCTGGTGTCTAAGGATTTGTTTCCGGCCTTTGATGGGAGCAAAACAAAGAGTAAGGAAATATCTTACTTTTTGATATCTTACTCTTTCTTGTATGAAACACAAAGACCACTTCTGAGATGCTAAATCAAAGCCAATACTAGATGTCTGAAAGTACAAGGAGTAAGTGGAGCTGTAGTTCAAGCTGCTTGCCCTGTGTATTAGCCAGTAGTGATTCTGAACGTGGTTTCCTAAGAGGCTATGTGCACTGCCTGCCTTTTCACCGTCACTGGGAATTTATGAACCAATAGCTTCAAAAGCATTTGTCAAAAGGTTAGAGGTCTTCAAGATACTCAGTGTCCAGAATTCCATGAAAGCAGCAGAGGCAAGAGAATTTTAATAACTATCTATAGTGGGGGGAAAAAAGATTATTTGTATTCTGTTTGAAAGCAGCTAGCTCACTGTACAGTACAAATATACCACCTAGAAAATCAGCTCCTGTCTAATCATGGTATGTGTTGTATCTCTTGTCCAGTGGGTTTTTCATGGAAGCAATATGGGAATTTTTATGCTGGAGGGGAGAGATTTTATGAGTAAGGCAAATCTGTAGGAAGACAATTAGTTTTTCTGTCCAAAGAAAACTTGTTTAAATCCTTAGTGAACTGGAGCACTTCAGTAAATTGTATTTGGATGTTTCCTTGGTAGAATAGTAGAGTTGTAATTTAAGTTGGAAGGAACCTCCAGAGATCATCTAGTTCAAGTGCTTGCTCCAAATATGTGTAATTAGGTCAGGTTGCTCTGGGTCATGTTCAGTCAAGTCTTGAACACCTCCAAGGACAGAGATCCCACAACCTCTCTGGATAACCTGTTCCAGTATTTAACCAGCCTCATGGTTTAAACAAAAAACAACAAAAAAATCCTAACCCTTTTTTCCTAATACATAATTGCAATTTCCCACATTTCAACTTGTCTATTGCCTCTTGTCTATCACTGCACACCCCTGAGAAGTGTCTAGCTCCATCTTCTCTGTATGCTGTGATCATCGCTTTTCCAGGCTGAACAGTCCCAGCCCTCTCAGCATCTCCTTATGTGGCCCCATAGAGGCTGTCGAGAGGAAAGCAGCCTCACTTCCCTAAACCAGCAGGCTGCACTGTTACTAATACAGCCCAGGCTTTGGCTGTTCTTTGTTGCAAGGACATGCTGCTGGCCCGTGTTTGACTTGTCTGCTAGGGACCCAGATCTTTTTTCTTCAATAAGGTGTTGTGTGTTAGAGCACAATTTAACTGCAACTAGATTTCTCAAGGTGAAAAAAATAACTCATGCTGTCCTTACGCAGGAAATAGTAACACATGCTAGTCAGTTTGGCATTTTTTCCTGTTTCAGTTGGTGAAGAAGAGCTTGGACAGATTTTGTATTTCTTCTTTTTATTTCTACACACATGACTTTTTAAATTAGATTTCTGATAAATTTCATCCTATCAATTTATTGGTAGAACATACTTTGTATTCTAGAAACGTGATCTGCAGGCACGTGAGAAAAATTTGGTTTTTATGTTCCCCCACCCCCAATCGAGTGTGGATTTAAGAGCATTACAATACATTCTGGTCTAGATCACAGGAGCAGTAAATTGCTTTTAAGTTCATGCCGGACACTAGTTTGTTATTTAACCTTAAAAATGCATACTTTATTTGCTTAAGAAAATCAGAAAATACTTCCAATGAAATAATGTTCTGTGTTTGATTATTCTTTCTTATTATTTTTACCTATTCATTAAAATCACCAGCTGGGTAGCTTCTTTAATTTACTGCTGAATCTCTTTGGAAACATCTTCTAACAGCAATACTTTACTTAATGCATATATAAAAACAGATGCTGACCAGAGAGCAGCTTATGGCTGACAGTGTGTCAGCCTTATGTGCAACACCTGCCTCACCTTTTTCATATGCTGTAAACAACAAGGTGAGAAATAAGCACACTATGGAGCAATTGAAACACAAAAGGAATCCCAATGTAGTTGCAATGTGGATAATTCAGTGTGGAAAAAAATGAAGCTGCGAAATATGTAAGTAAAAGCAACAAAAGGAATGTTTTGTGTGTTCTCCAGCTGCATTTTCCACAATAATAACAAAGTTAATTTACTGTATCTTTTAATCCTGACATTTAAAGGTAGAAGGCTAATTAGCATTCATTTTTATTATAAAAAAGACTATAGGTATTTAGGTGTAATTCTGTTGGTATTACTTGAGGTTTTTTCCAAATATCGATATTCTTCCTGAATCACAAAAATAAAGGGTTGGATGGGTCTTAAGTGTTTACTCGTCTAAGCCCCCTGCATAGATGCAGAACCTGTATATTGGTTTTCAAGAACATTCAGTAAGAGAGATTGTGCAGTGGGTTGACATCATCTCTTCCATTGCCTTAGTTCTTTTAGAGATGGATTTTCCTTTTTGTGCCTTCCTGATAGTCAATGTCAGTCTTTCCTTGCAAACAGAGTCAATCTCTTCATGTACTCCAACAGAGGATAGGGAGAAGAGTTGTCCAACTCTTCTCACAACCCTTTGTATATTGGGAACCTATGATCAGTCTAGAAAGCAAGCATTTTATGAGACACAAAAAAAACCCAGGTTTCACTTAACCTTTTGCTGTAAGTCATCCATTTTGACCTATGTGAACTTTTGAAAGCTTCTTCCTGTGGGGGTTTACATTTATGTTTAGCTAGTGTTCTTCAAGGAATACCACATAGCTCATATAAAAAGAATAATTGTCTGCTCTGTATTGGTAAAAAGCTGTCAAAATTAAAGGGTTTTGTACATATTTTGCTGCATATGGTAGTAGACAGTCAGCAAGCCGTGAATAAAGAATTTTCAAGGCTGATGTAATCCTTGTTCTCCTACTTTCAGAATCCAGATCACTTCAGTAATTCTGTCTTGACTGGTGCAAGTGTTAGCCTATTGAATTTGAAATTTCTTGTTTGAACAAATTCTAGTTTCTGTTTCAGTATGCTCAATTCCAAACTTTAACTGCCTGATTAAAAAATGCACTGTGTGTGTAGCATGGACATGTATCCACAAGTATCTTACCTATCTTTTCTAACCTGTGAGTTGTAAAGTAACTTTAAACAATTTTAATTATCTTAGTTGTTCTGTTCTAATGGTCTTGGTAGTAGTGGCTTCACAATGCTCTTTCATTCTCTTCTTGGAAGAGAATGCTTTATCAAACAATGGCAGTCCTATCTTTGCCCTCTTTTTGTGGCAAGAATACATACTCTGTTATAGCCGGTTACTGGAACTTTACAATTGTTGACACAAAGAGAGTAACTTCTGCAAAAAAAATGTCGGCATCTAGTATTTCAGGCTATGAACGATGGCTAAATTTAAGGAAGTCCAGTGTGCCTCCATGACACCACTGCCTTCAGACAACATACCCAAAAACATCTCTTTGACTGTGCTCTGCACCATAGGACAGCTGTGCCTTAGCCTATGCTTTCCAGGCTAACTATGTTTTTAATACATGAATTTTGATATCTTTTGGCCCTTTCCATTTGCCACATATGCATATTATTCTTTACAGGAAACTTTCTCTTTTTGAAGGAGCCTTATTTTATTTATTTATTTATTTTTAACTTGCATTGCAGACGAACAGAACAGTTTCATCCAATTACAGCAGCATGTAATCCCCCCAGGGTTCTTGTTCCTTAGTTTTAATTCTGTCCATAAAGTAGTATGTCTGATTATACTTTGGGGTGTGTTGGTGGTGATGCAGGGGGGTTGTTCATTTTCTATATACAGGTGACAATTTTGTGTAAAATTACTTAGAGTAAAATTCCTGGTTCCAGGTTCTTCCTTAAACATATCTTCTTTCTTACTATGAGCTCGTTTCTTATACACATGTATACCTTATGTACAGTTGGTCCAGCTTTCTGTTTTGGATTCAATTCCATATCAGAATCATCACTCACGTTTCCAGTATAATAGGAGCAACACCAGAATCAGTGGTGTATTGCTAGTCAAAAGATAGTACAGCAAATTGACCTATCCAGAAGCCAAATCTGAATATGATTGCCCACAATCTACCTTGGTGTTTATGTTGTAGATGACATTATAAATGTACTATGCCCAACAGTACATTGTTTGTAATGGATGATTGATACTTACATTGCATCAAAGTCATTGAATGACCATTTTGTGCAATATCTCACACTTGTCCTTACTTTTTAGAAGTACTGTGCCCTCTAAGTATTCTTTCATCTAGGTTGATTAAACTGCAAGCATCAAATTTCTGTTAGTACCTATTTTGAATTATTAAAGCCTGTCCATTACTGGATTTATTGGCAGTGTCTAACTTAGAGTCTTTTTTAATCAAAATGAGCTGTTCTCTTTTTATACTTTCAGGTTCCGAGTAAATAAGCATATGTACAGTTACAGTTAGGCAGGCTTAAGTTTACACACAATTTATGACCTCAAAGTAGAAAAGGAGGTATTTTCTTGACACTTTCATATCTTTGTACCTGGTCATAAAATCTTTCCTGCTAACAAATGTAACGCATCTTTTTTTTTCACCAGAGGCTGAAATTTTACTAGCAAAGTGCTGGCTCATCATATGTTAGAGAGATGTTGATAGTAAATTTAATGTGAATACACAATGACTATGCATTAAATGTTGTTCCCATTTACAAATGAAAAAACTAAAATCCTTTTATATGAGATTCTGTAGTTATTGTAAGCTATAGTCTTCAGCAAGGGCTGTCACAGATGCTCAGGAAAGATTTCTTCTGTGCCAAATACCAGACAAGGCCTTGGAGACTGGCAGACTCCTGTTGTCACCTCTCCTCTATCCATTTCTTCTAGAATACAGTGATCCTCTTTGACTAAAATTTCTAAGCTGTTTTAGGGCTGTGTCGCCAGCAAGTATAAAGCAGGAGAAGACCAAGAGTATCTAGAAGTTACTTGAAGAGAATTGAAAGCAGGTCTTGGTGACCATATTTGTAAGGGCCTGCTTTTCATACCTTATTCTCAATTCTGCAAACAGAAATGATGCTGCATATCTAAACAGTTAAAATTAGCTCCTGTCTAGCCACCTTACCAGGTGTATGTAAGTGATAAAGATAGTTCAAACTCATTCTGGATCTCTCTTAGATCTTCCCATTATGTGACTCTTTTTCTAGCACTCACATACTACAGTCACTGATGTTTACATTTCCGTTTGAATCATTGGAGATACCACATTAAGGAGTATAGATTCTTAACTTGGGAAAGCATTTATTTATATGCAATCTATTTAGCTGTCATTTCTTACTGAAACCTCTGAAATTTGAATAAACGGGATTGGAGAGGTATTTAAGAGGTGTTTTAAGATTTATTATTACATCTGCCCAAATCTAAAAACTTTACTATGAAAATTCTCCTGGGAACACAAACAGGTTTTATCCATTGATGGATAAAGATGGGGTGACCACATTAGTGCTTTTGACGATACTGGTGACTAAGGTGCAGCTGTTAGGCTGCTGTGTGTAACCCCTGCAGCACTGGACAAGGTCACTGAGTGTTTGCTCTCCAAGAGACTCAAAACACTGTTTCACCTTTGACTTCTTTTGCCTATGTTTAAGAGGACAGAGTACACTCTTAAGCTTTTAAAAAGCAGTATGCAGTAACATGTCCAGCCTTTCTCATTGTGGCATAGGAAATGCTTGGGTAGCGTAACCATTGCATGACATTTCATGGCTGCAACATCCCAGCCTTATACTCTGCACTGGTTGTAGGCAGCAGCTGAGTTTCAAGTAAAGTTTGGCATGTCAGTTCTGACCTACATCAGTTAGATTCTCTTTTCTGGAAAGACTGATTCTCTCCCTCTAATGGTATATTCCCAACAACTTTTTAGAGTATAGGAATTGCAATTTAAAAGTTTTTAATGAAGTCCAGTAGCTTATTTCTCATAAGAATCAGGTATTTCCCACTTAGTAGTTTTATTGTTATTGCAATGCAAGTTTCCCACTAAAACATTTTGTGTTAGCACCATCTTAAGTGTTTCTAGGATGCAAAAACACATGAAGAACTTGAGAAGCATACGGCTTTCAGAACTTTCACTGATTCTACTAGTCTTTTTCATGTTATTTGTGTTATCCCTATGTAATTACTAATAAAAGTTAACAAACATTTTAAGCTCTCAGGATTTCTTTACATAGCAATAATTGTTGCAAGTGTCAGAAATATACAATGACAAAAAATAGCACAAAATGAAGTAGAATGATGCCTTTTCCTTTCACTGTAGGGTAATTAGAACATTCTGTATGGTGCTTCATATTTTAGTGAAAAATTTTGTGATATTTAATCTATAAAATATGTAGTGCTAAATCAGTCTAAGTACTTTTAACTCCAATTCTCACTGTTTTTTAGCCTACATTTCTGTACAGAGTTCACGAAAACTTCCTTTATTCTGGCACCTGCTTTTCTTCTTTTACAGCACGTGTTTTTTATAAACTTCAGGTAACCTTCCAAATGCCCACCTGTTCACTGAGGATTTTCTTGGCCCCGAGTAATCAAGAAGCTCTTTGACTACCTCAAAACCTATATTGATCATCAGGCTGTGTTCTTACTTTCTTTATAAGGATTTGCTGTTTAGGGGGACACTGTAATGAGGTTACATTTATATTTTTAACTGTACAGAGTGTGTTCTATATATTTTGCTATATTTAGAAGCAGTACTATTGAAAAATGAGTAGACTGACATCCTCAGCATTGCATTTCTTTCTTTGGTCAATTTAAATGAAAACTGCACAGAGATTTTGTTTTGGGTTTTTTTTGTTTTTTTTTTTTAATTTAATCTATTCATCAGCTTTATTGAAAGTAATATAAAGCGACACTTAATTCTATCATATTTGGCTAATATGTAACTCAGCTGTTATGCACCCAGAGGGATTCTGTAGGTTGTTCAGCTGTCATATGTAATTTATAATAGAGTATTGTTGCATGAGAAAGGAAAATTTAAAGCTGAATATATTTTGGGTTTCTTTCTCTGTGAATGGAGGGAACTCTATAACAAAAACAAAGATTCAAAAACTGAACAAAAAAAGATCCTTGCAAAAACATTCTGTCAGAAATTGTATGCCTCTAACATGCCTGATGTTAGGAAGAAGAGGTCAGAGACAACAGAACAGATCAGATGATATCAAAGTAACAACTCACCCAATGCAAATAATTATAAACACAGTATTTAATTTGTGTAATTCACTGAAAGTTCTAACTATCTCTTTGGCAACTCTCTTACTAGGTTTTCCCAGGTGTCCCCTCCAATACTGAGTACTCAAAATATTGAACTAAACAGTGTAATTTACGATGAAATGAAATGAATCTTGGTGGAATAAATCAAATGTGTCACCTGTGAAGGGTAATTTTCTTTCATTTTCTCAACTATTGCTCCATCCTAGATTTCTTTCTTTTCATACTTGTAAAGTAACAGATGCTACTTCTATATATGATATAATGTCAATATTTTTTAAACATGTATATTTTAAAATTATGTTGGATAAGGAGAACTGATAGGAGAACTTTAAAAAACTACTTCTATTGTTATATAATGAGCCAACCAGTATTGTTTTAAAACTTTTTTTAATTGTCTAGACAAATTTTCAGCACAAATAAACCAGGCTCTCATGATAATATATTCCAAGTTTTCTCAGTACATAATTTCTCTGTCAGGATTTTAATAATTTATCCAGCTTCAAGAACAACGTAGAAGTAGTGGGTGTAGCAAACCCTTTATCTGCATGTTGTGGCGCAGCAGCTAACTTGCCGCTTTTTGCTGCTGTGCTGCCTAAAGGGCAAATGAAGTTAAAAAGAAAAAAAAAAAAAAGTCTTGCAGCTTATAACTCCAGTAAACTTTTTTGTTTCTAAACAAGCAAGTCAAACATATATTATCAAACCTTTATTTGTTTTTCGGCAATCTGTGGTTGCCTCAGTCCTACAAGAAATTCCTTTTCTGTCATTCAAAAAAAGTTTTTAGGTTTATGACTCCCTCTGGAACTTGCAGATATGTGGGAGAGAAACTTAACTTTGATTAACATTGTTTGCAGCTTTTCCTGCTTCTTGTCTTTTAGTAAATGCTGTGCATCCAGCTCTAAGTGCCTTCCTGATGCTTTTTTCATAGCACTTTCATTTTGTCCTGGCTATTTGGAGATGAGCATAATTTTAAAATAGTATAATTTTCTCATAAAGCCTCAAAGC
>VYZV01010157.1:19797-33549 GCA_013401275.1 Pandion haliaetus
GTCCGACATTTTGGCGCGAGGGTCCGACATTTTGGGGCAGCGAATTCTTCCAGCAACTTCTTAAAGGGGCCGCCTCTGCAGCCCCCCCTCCCCTGCCACCAAGGAAAACCGTGCCACACAAACCCATAACAAGTATTCACTCTCCTCAGTCAAAACACTTACTCTTCTAGTGTTCCAGCATTCAACTGGAAAGCAGAATGGATAGATGGCAACCTTTTCTGGTGAAAGAAAAAAGTTAATAGTAATTCAGTGAAATCAGCAACTTTCAGGAAATTATTATAGATGCAGAGATTATAGATAGTAGAGACAATTTTTACATCTTTTTTTAATACTGGCTATTTTTGATCGCTAGATACAGCTGGCTAGATAATTTATTTCATGGCAGATCTACAAATATCTTTCAAGTTTGTAACAAAGTCTCACCATTTTAATTTCTTCATTAAATTAATTATAAATGAAATATTTTGAATTTCTTTTGAATCATAGTAAATGTTTTAACCTGATCTGTCAAAAGTCTATAATACAAATACAAGATGTTTTATAATGTTAAATGCGAAGTAATGGTAAAAGAAAAAAAGCCAAGTATTCTGTAGGGAAAACTCCCAAGTAATATGTTTTTGACAGGCTCTGAGTGTGTTTTTTCTTTGAAATGTGCTTTGTCTGAAATTGACCATTTCATGGTTTTTATTTTTTGAATTTAAGCTGCACTTCCATTGTTTCTGACTCTTTCTCTGTTTTTGGTTTTTGGTTTTGTTTTTTTTTTTTTCCCCCAGTATCTTCAATAAGGTAGGTAGGCAAGACTGGGTTTTGGTAAATTAGGTATAAATGTCTGTTGGCATGTCCCCTTCCATCTTAGTTTCAGTTGAAGGAGTGTCATCTCAAACCATTTTGTCCTTGCCCGATTTCCCTGCAGCTGTGATTATGCTTCAGTGGGTCGCTGTCACGGTGCAGATCTGCAGGTCTTGAAGTGTGAAACCGGAAAGGAAGGAGGCAAGCTGTACTCAGAATTTCACTTCACTAAACATGCCCGTACCCTTCTCTGTGATGCCTCCCAAATGTTTTGAAGCAATCCCCAGAGTTGCTGCCTGCTGTTGATTCCTCTCTGCTGCTGCTCTCCTGCTTGTGCTCTCCCTAGGTGTCAGGGTAATGTTGGAATTCAAGGGAGTCTGGGTAACACAAGGAACTGGATATAATATGTGGCCAGGGGAGATGGGAATCTGGAGTGATAATCCTTGAGGATGGTGGATGACTTGAATAATGTCAGTCTGGTGACTGCAGTACTCAAGCATCAAATGTAAGTCTAAAGAAAAAGTATGGAAGCAAGGACTATGTTATGGATAAGAGCTAGGGGAAAAGGAAGATGTGGGGCTAGGACAGTGCTGTGGATATGTGACACTACAGTGTATGGCATCCAGGAGGAGGATGGACACTGCCTGGTTGGGGTAGATGCAGGCTCTCACACTGGATGGAGGGAGCCTCGTACTTGCCCATCAGTGACTTCCTTTCTTACCTTGCATGTTGGGGAAGATAGAGAGGAGCAGCAGTGGCACAGTCTAGGTAGGCTTGGTTAGATGAAGGAAAGGACTCCATGCTTACTGATACTGGAGCTGCAAACAGTGTGAAGGGTAGTCAAGAAGCAGGATCATCCCATCCTAATCTTGCCCTTGCTTTCTTCTGTAGGGAAGGGATAGCCAGGAGAGTGTGCAGGGAGATGCCTAATTTGAGATTTGTTTACCAAATTATACTTGGGCTTTACTCTGGTCAGAAACTGTTGTTGTGATATCTGTAACAATACATTTTTCAGGGCATTAACTTTCCATCTGTCCCTTAGCCCAACTAATGTAGGAAGACACTGTAGCAGTCAGGCAGTGAGGAACAGCAGAGAATTAATGGGTTTAGAAGGCTGTTTGCCCTCAACTTAGATGAGGAAAAATATAGGTAGATACTCCATGCCAAGAACTCTTCACAGAAACAAAATAGAGCCAGACCTCCGTTACCCTTTCCCATTTCACTGTTGCTTCAGAACAAAATAAAACCACATAGTCTTATTTATTGATTCCTGCTGAACTTGTTTATTTTGCATAAGGTAAATGACTTTTTTTTCTGCATGTGGTGTAGTGCTATTTCTACAAGTTTATTCTAAAAATGTTTGTCGTTGAAATTCTGTGTTGATCTGTTCATCCTTTTCAGATACTTTTTTTTCCTACGTGAACTATACTTTTAAATTTCATTGTATTTTTTTAATGTAGCATACCATACCCCTTGAGCTTTAATGTTAGTAATACCACAGCTCCTATCAATGACTCACTTTCAGGTCTGCATGGAATTCTACAAAGCTTTTATTCAGAGCACTGCCACAATAATAAAAATTAGGATTATTATTAAAAGCACTGAAATATGAAAAAAAAAAGATGAGGGTGTAATGCACAATATCCCAGTTTCTTTACACTAAACTCCTGATTTGCAGATGTGAGTGAAAGATTGACTTTACATTTCCAGAGATGATTAGCTGCCAGCTCTAATCAAATTGAGAAGTAATTAGCAAATCAAAACTTGATTAGCTCTTTACTTGATTTACTAAAATTACAGTTTATGCAGCTTAAATGATGGGGGAGGGGAAATGTCTCTTCTCTACATACAGCCTACTGTTCTGTATTAGGGAAGCAAGGGAAGAGAATCATTGCTTACAGTACTTAGCTAGTTCAATACCCTAGCACCTTTATTTCAGTGAAAGTGATACTGGATAAGTGAAGACTTCATCCCTTTTTATCTCTGAAGTAAATGTGTTGTGAGGAGCTGTTGTAAGACCTGTTTGGGATGTGCATGACCCAGACAACCTGACTTTTCATTACCAGTACTCTTCTTCCTTCACAAAGTGCTTCAGTGTTGTTACAGAATTATTAAAATGCAAAGGTTATGCATGTGATTCTGCAATAAAGTAAGTTATCTAATTGCTGCGTGTGCTGTAACAGTACAGGCAAGGGTGAAAGGGGAGAGCGATCTTGACAGTGCTGGAGTTCAGCTTCCATCTCTGCCACCTACTCGCTGTGGGACATTTGCCTTTGCTTAAATTCTGCAATACTGTTTTTCCTTTCTGTGGAACAGGTATCATTTATTTTCTTCTTTCATCTTATTGAACTTTGAGTTCCTGAGGAAAAAATAAATGTAGCTGGAGTCTAAAATGCTCTAATAGATATCCCTCTAGCTACATAAATCAAATGCAAAATGTTAGATTTTTATCTGTATGGGGCCAAAAATAAATATATGTTTTTTCCAGTGTGCAATTTGCTACAGTCTTCCTTGTCTGTGTTCTCCTTGGGATTAGATGGCTGTAATGCTCTCTGCATTTACATTGTGACCAAGACACGTTTTAATGCATCTTTTATACTTGAGTCTTATTTGTTACAGAAGTAACTGCAGTGGAGAGCTTCTCTGAATTAATTTAATGGCAGAATTAGCAGGCCAGCTGTAATCCCATTGAAGTACCTGAAAAGCTGCACTTTTTGGAGGTATCTTTATTAGAAAAGCAAGATGTTTGAAACTAATTCAGAACAGGGTGTGAGATGCTTAATTTTTTTGGAACGGCTGTGCCAGTATCTTAAATATAAAAAGTACAGTTTAATTAAACAGAAGACTAGAGAGGTAAGCCTAGCAGTATTACAGTATAAAGTATTGCAGAAATGTTGATATTTAGGGAGCCCAGTTCTGCTGTTAAATGCTAAGTATGAAACACCAATTAAAGAAAATTGAATCATTATTGTGTTTGTATATCTGAAAGCCAAATAGATCCTTCACATAGTCTACATTTCAAAGTATATTCCAGCAAACTTCAGAAAAAAATGGATGCTCTTTTCAATGGATGGGGGTTTTTGTTTGGTTTTTTTTTTTCCTTTAGTTTTTAGGGTACTTTATTCTCAGACATGGGTTGTTTATATAGCAATTTAATATATTGAGTATTTTTGCCTCGTTGTTTATATAGCAATTTAATATATTGAGTATTTTTGCCTCAGGCTGCAAGGTTGTGGTATGGCAGCTGATCTATTTCTCTTTCGGATAAAGTATTTAATCCATAAAATTTTCCCTTCTCTATGGGATGTCAGTAGCCATAAACATTACTCTTGGGCTTTCAAACTTGTATAGACTATTAAATGAGCTGTTGTATATTTTTTATCAAAAGCTTTATTTACTTTTTCTTAAGCTCTCAAGAACTGCACCATGCTTATCTTTCATGATTCTTTTCCTCCTGCAGATTCAATCTGTTGTTAGGTACCTATCTCCTTTCCCTACATCTACTGATTAGGGAGCCTTTCTCATGGGACTGAAGAGTGGTCCCACCATCAGTTTGCACGAACTGTCATGTCATCACAGGATGTTGCCTCTAGTGCAGCCACGACACACAATGAAGCACCACTTATTTGAAAGAATCTCTGTTTACCTTCAACTAAAATGTGCTATTGATGGAGGTAGATCTCAAGAGGAACAGCAATGGCAGGCATCCTTGACAAGCAAAGATGATGGCCGATAGCTCTATGAATGGGTTTATATGATCAGTTCTGAGATATGGGAGGGCTTAAGCTGATCTCTCTGATGTCCCATCTAATACTTCATTCAGGTGCCTGATAGCTGGAACTTCAAGCTGATAGAATTCATACACTTACAAGGGGAAAAATTAGACTTTATCATTTTCAGCTGAGGTTCTTACAGAAATAAGCAGGACAAAATTATCCATCTCTTCTTATAAAGACAATAGATATGTTCTAACTGTTTTGGTGTCAAGGATGATTTTCGTTATAAAAAACTGAGTTTTCACTTAAGGGGTATGGAGTTTGGTTTTTAGCTTGGAATTGTTGCAGAGGGGCAGGCAACATTTGATTAAAATGTGCATTTGTCAAAAAAAATAAAAGATATCTTTTGACAGTGAGAATGAGGAATATGTAACTGAAACTTTAAAATTATGTTTGATGTAGACTGTTTTCTTTTGGTTATGATTTTTATATCTTCATTTGCGTATATTTCCAACTGCTTACAGTTTTTACTCTGAATTATACTGTTTCTGGGCTTGCACTCAATCTTGTTGATAGAAGTATTTTATCAAAAATATTTGTTTTGCTAATGTCAGGTGTCTGGCAAAAAAAAAAAAAAAGGATTGTCAGAAAAGCTTTGGAATTAATCTCAGGGGTTTTTTGCAGGCAGCAGGTTTACAGTCTGTGATAGAGGTCTAAAAGGTATTAAGAGATCCAAAGAATATTCTTGTCTCACCGGTATCTTAGCTGCTTGGTCTGGACTGTTTGTATCACAAAAAGTTGCAGTCTTAAGAGCTGATTTTTGGGATTACTTATATATAGGTTGCTTTTTTGAGAGTCATGTCTGCATTTTCCATTAAATTTGTACTGGATCTGGCTGGGACAGAGTTAACTTTCTTCATAGCAGCCTGCATGGCGCTGTGCTTTGCATTTGTGGCTAAACCCATGTTGATAACACAGCAGTGTTTTGGCTGTTGCTGAGCAGTGCTTGCAGAGCCTGAAAGCTTTTTCTTTTCTACCCCTGCAGAGGCTGGTAGGCTGGGAGTGGGCAAGAGGCTGGGAGAGGATACAGCCAGGACAGCTGACCCAACTGACCAAGGGTATATTCCATACCATATGGTGTTGTGCACAACCATAAAAGCTCAGGGAAAGAAGGAAGAAGAGGGGGCATTCGGAGTTCTGTTTGTTTTCCCAAGCAGCCATTGACGTGCGCTGAGGCCCTGCTTGCCTGGAAGGTGGCGGGACATCTGCCTGCCACTGGGAAACAGTGAATTTTGCTTTTCTTGCACACGCAGCCTTTGCTTTCCCTATTAAACGGTCATTATCTCAATCCATGACTCTTCTTGCCTGCCTTCTGTTTTCTCCCCATCCCGCAAAAGAGGGGAGTGAGTAAGAGGCAGGGTGTGTGTTTGGCTGCTGGCAAGGGTCCACCCCCTGAAAAGTGATAGAGGTGAAAGAAGTTGCTTTCACTTGTTGGCTTAAGGGAGGTAGACCTTCACAGGCCTTGAGGATAAGGACATGAACAGGAAGCTGCCTCCCTTACTGATAATGTTAGGAAACAAAACCATAGGTACTGTCATGAGTTGAATTTGGAAGGAAAATAACTGTTTTGTGCTTTAGGATCTTTTCCTCAATATTGGACTGCAGGTCTTATGTCCCAGCCCTAAGTTACATCTGCCAGCCCTCCGAAATAGGCGCAGAGGTTATGTGGATGAGCCGTTCCAGGTACCTTTTCTGAACCTCCAACTTCATTTGATTCTAGTATGTTTTCAATATGTACTTCACAGGGTAAACTGAGTCCCCCTTCAGGAAATTAACCATTGTCAGCACCAGCCGTAGCTGTGGCTGCGGCCATGAAGTTGTACTTGCAAAAAGGTCTGATCTGTTCTTGCTGACCCTCAGTCAGGCAGGTACTGCTACAGTAATGCCATGGTACCTACCCTTGTCCCTGGTTGTTCTGCTATTTCAGTGGAAATTCTTTCTGAAATACGATTA
Source organism: Pandion haliaetus (assembly GCA_013401275.1). Classification (NCBI taxonomy): domain Eukaryota; kingdom Metazoa; phylum Chordata; class Aves; order Accipitriformes; family Pandionidae; genus Pandion; species Pandion haliaetus. Next base: position 26,316 of record VYZV01010157.1, read on the forward strand.
CTCTTAGGCAAACAACCCAAGGTTCGGGGAATACCCAACTCCTATTTATAAGTATTGCATTAAAATACAAATTATTGACATCCCAATTTTCCAATATTTACACCATTTGAGTAGGTAGGTAAAGTTTAAAAGCCTTTAACCTTAGAAGCTTTCTGTCTCAACAGATGTGATGCGGCTTCATGCTATGCATTGCTGTAATTAAGAAGCTTTCAGAAATTGTTTTTCTTTCAGCGATTTCAGTCATGTCCTTGCAATTCAAATTTTAGTCAAGATCGTAACCTGTACTCCACTAGTACAATTAACGTAACTGACAAAGGCAAAACTAGTTTGCAAAGTTAATTAGATTTTTCCATCTGCTCACTTTCAGTTAAGCTTGTTGGTGTGACACGTTTCTTCCTGTTCAATTGCCATTATTTTTACACAGTATATAGGTTGTACTAGTGTAGTAGTCTGCCAGATAAATAGTGATTATTGAAATAATCATGGAGCTGAACTATTTTTTGTAAGTTTTGATTGTCCTCTTCTATTTGAGCAGCTGAGTCTTGTAATTAATATTTACTTCATTTCTGTAGCAGTTTTAATTTGCACTTTGAAGTACATTAGGTTTTTTGTTGTAGGTTTTGGGGTTTTTTTCTGGAGAACAAGAACTCTTACTGTATTGCAGAAACAGACATAGCACATTAAAACAGCTATAATTACAGCAGATGAAATACTAAGAGACTACAAATCCTTTAAAGTGTTCATGGATTAGGGCAGAAATTATAGTGATGTTGAATGTTAAACCTGACACTGTCAGAAAAATATTTATGGCTCTGGTAACACAGCAGTATTAAAAGTTGAATTGCTGCCCTGGGGATCATACAATTCTGTCAAACAGTGTTCATGGGCAATTATGTTATGACTCAAGATAAATAATTCGCCCCTTTCAAAATATGTATTGGTTTGCAATACTGTTGATGAATTTATTCTTTTGATTGTCATCTAGGTGAAAGGAGGACAAATACAGCTAAAGTAAGATTCGGTGCAAGATAACAGCTGTGTTTATAAAGTATGTATAAATACCTATTTTTAAAACAAAGTGCTTGTTCAACATGTGGATACAAGCATCTGTCCAGTCCCTGCAATCATGAGATACCAAAATCACTTGTATCAGTTAAATGCCTTGTAGAATAACAAGTAAAAATTTCTGGTTCTCTTAAATATGATCATGTTTGTACATTTTGGCGAAAATCCACGGTCTGCCAAGTTTGAGGACTAAACGAGCAAGTCATATGGCTATGTTCTTCCATTATGCTCACATCTCCTCTGTCTTACACCTCATGAGCCTGGATTTATCTTCCCTGCATGCTGTGCTCTTTTCAATTGCTCTACTTTCTCTCTGTACTATGATGCTTACCCTTCCATAAGTGGCCTTAACATACACATCTTCATCAGAGAGAGTAATTAGGAAGTAATGCTGTGGCTATGGTTGTCATGGCTGCACCACAGGCCAAGTGAACTGGCTATTAGGCTATTGCTGCAAAATGTTGTCCTGTCATGTCTTACCTGTTTCACAAGAGACTGTTCATTGTGATCCTTGTCATTCCACAGGACATGAGGTAGCTCTGTGCTGATAGTCTTGAGTTCTCACAAATGGTGTGAACTGGACCTGGGTGAAGTAACTCCTGCCATATCACTGTATGGCTTAAGATCCTAATGGAAAGCACAGCTGTATTTCTTCTGGATTATCTCTATTTTATGAACCTTGCTGCAAGTTTGATAGCCTTCAGAGAGAGTGAATGATTTGGGCATTGTAATGGGACTGCTTTAAATGGCTAAAAGGAATTCACAGAGCAGCCAGGTTGCTGGTACTTCCCTGATCAAGCCATCCCAGCAGCGGAAGTAGCTGTACCATACCTTATGCGTTTTGGCTGAAATACCAGTATGATGCAAAGATATTTCTAACATTTGAGCAAAATGATACGGGGTTAAAATGCCACTCTGTCCATGTGCAGTGAGAGGTGCTAGCTGGCACATCTGGACATGGTATCAGCACTGTCTGTGGAGGTCTCAGCATTGGGGTGAGACTAGCCCACTGAAGAACATTTTGACACACTTGAGGAAAGCCTCCCTAATTCACAGTTAAATTTGGACATCTGATGCTGCTGCCAGTGATATGTCTGGTGATGGTGGAAGTAAGTTGCTGACCGGGACTGTCTCCCAAGTAATGCAAAAATTGCATGTGAAGCATCTGTGAAGCACCAGCTAAACTAGAATGAGTGGGAATGTTTCTAATATTTTTACATGGTCTTTTATGCATCTGGCTCTTTGTTGTTGCACTTCTAAGCGCTTCCAGTCCAGCTCCCTAAAAATTTACAGATCATTATCATGCACATTCGTCTAGGAGTCTGGACATGTGTAATTTACTAATCTTATGGATAGAAGTCCTTTGACTTTGAAGTAATATGCCCATTCCGATCTCTGAATCCTAACAATTTCCAAGTCCAATCTTACCTAATACAACATTCTCTGGTACAAATGATGTCTCCAGGTTTTTTTGAGACCAATCCTGTATTCCTCTGAGAGGTGATGTAAGAACACGTAAAGGCACAAGATTTTGGTCTTCATAGGCATTTGTAGTGAAAAATACTTGTTTAAAATGTGTGAGAGTTGGCTAGGCAACTAGATTTGTGTTTCAACTGTTCAGTAAAATCTAGGGGTCTTGTTTGCTTCTTTACTCAGTAGAGAATAAGAGACTGCAGAAGACTGTAGGAGGGCTGATTGTTTTTACATCCATATTTCCCTAGAAATGACAGATGAAAACAGAAAGCTTGATATTTCCCCTGCTGATGTACGCAGAGATTTTTCTGACAATGTTAAAATTTATGGTGATCTATTAGGCAATCGTCTTGCTTGATGATACGTTTCAAATATATCTTGACACAAAAAAAATATTTAGCTTTTGTCTTATATTTATTCAGCTTTCTGAAGGACTATGATCTTCCCGTCAGGAGAATGTGCTGTTTAAATTAAAAGGACTAAGGACAGTGGTTTTAGAAAGCAACATGGAAGTATATAGTCTGGAAGGTTTTTGATTTGTGCGGGTTTTTTTGTTTGTTTCCGACAAATGTATTTGGCTTTCCATACCAGAAGGCTACCCGAGCCAGCTCTCACAGAATTTAAGATACAAATAGGAGGAGTTTGGGAACCTTTGAAATCTTTGCAGGTTTTCAAAACCCTCTTGGGTAGCAAGAATAGTTCAGAAATGAGTTGATCTGTGGCATGCCGGATGGGATGCATTTCTTAAATTGAAGGTTTTGTGGAATAAGACCCTAATCTGTTTTATTGTGGGGTATGTGAAGGTGAGAGGGCACATCTCTCATTGCACTTATAAACATGTATTCCTTTCTGCAAATGTTATCAGTTATATCTATTCCAGAAGACTATGTTTTTTAAAAACTGAATGAATCATGTCATATATCTGTACTATTCAGATGACTGGGTTTGTTTTCTTTTTAGTATTGATTAGATGGTAAGTTGGAACTTCATAAAGATCAACAAATTAAAACCATTATTTCTAAAGTGATACCCATAAACATGGAAATTCAGGGACTCGGATTTCGAAGTCTGGATGCTCAACCTGTAATGCAGGTAATGCTATGGCAGAACAGATTTTTTCTTTTGAGGGCAGAATAGAAGCACTATTATGTTATAGTAAGTTAGTGAATATGTATTTGGGATACTTCTGGATCCTGGAAGAGAGACTGCTCAAAAGAATTCAAACAGAATATTTTCTTTCTAATATCAAGATAAGTATATAAATCCATCTACTTCTCTTAGAAATGCTTATCAGTGTGTGATCCATTCAGTACTTTTCCTCGGAGTTCACCTGGCAGACACTGCTGCTTTTTTATGTGTTGAGGGAAGGAACACCAACTTCTACACGTTCCTCTAGTGGTTTAGTTTATTAGGGAAATGATGCATTTAACACCCCTACAAACAAATCAGTTGTGTCATGGGATATTAACTTTCTCTTGCCTGAATTAATGAAATCTGTTTGAGGATAATTTTTTCCCAACCTCGAGTGCCTTAAATAGAAGGTTATTTTCTGGCAGAAGCAAATGCTGTTCACAGGCGCAATAAACTGCAAGGCCTAGTGACTGAACCACAAAATGTTAAAGCTGAAATGATGTTGCATGTTAATTCAGAATTCTCCTCTATGGAGTAATTCCATGGCAATCAGGCAACCATGTCAATATTTTGTTTTTCTGTGCAGTAGTTTGAGAAGAGCCTAACTTCGAAAGAGAGGGCCTGGGGGGCAGAAGAAATAAGGCAGAAGGGGATAGGTCTGTAAATTTTTAGGAAGAACAAATGCAGATATCCAGAAAGCAAACCCTAAATTTTGTGTTTACCGTTACCTTCTATACCCGCCACTGTCCAGGGAACCTGTGTAGTAGAGAGTTGGCTACTTGCACTCCTCATTGGTATTCTTTAGCAATACTCATGCTTGTAGGTCAAGTAAAAGGTCATTCAACCAAAGCAGAAGAGAAGATGCTTGCCAGCCTCAGGTTAGTACTGCCTCTGGAGGTTTATATGTCAGCCACTTGCATTTCATTGCATACCTTTATTAAATACTAGAGCTACTATGTAATCATTCAAGAATTAAGAAAACCATGTAAACTCTTCTTAATTAAAATACTCTCAGCATATTATATTTCTGATGTATGTGACTGAGGAGATATCTGAATTTTTAACTATATGAATTCTGCGCATCTTTTGTCTCTTACTTAAGAGCTAAAAGAGAGATACTTGTTTAAATATCAGTCTAAAACTTGTTAACCAAACTTCCTTTGAAAAAATATCCTAATTTCCAAACTGAATATCAATTATGAGATGTCAGCAAAGCCATATTTTATATTTTTTTGGTTCTTTGCTGCCATATTGTACTCTTAACACTAGTGGGAAATGGATCAAGCAGTCAGCTGCCAGCAGAAATCTCCAAAGGATACCTCATGTTTTCTTCCTCAGCTGCTGCCAGTGTGGTATTTCTGAGTTTGGCTCTACAGGAGGAAAGGATGTTGGAAGAAGAGCTGGTGTTAACAATAACCAATTTGGTTTCTATTCTCTGTAAAATCAAGCCTCCACCTCTTAGGTTTAAAAAATTCTGCTTTAAAAACATAGAAAACATAGCAGCAAAAAAGGCAGGCTTTTAAGCACTTGAGAGATTTAGGAATAGTCATCTATTTAGAACATTTGACAAGACTATGAATTTTTAACTAACATTTTCATGAGCATCATTACTTATAAGTACTTTTTAACAAACTGGGAAATAAATTTGAAAATCTGTGGTAGTGCTGTGATTATGAGTGAATTCAAACTGTTTTGTTTTTTTCTTTAGTAACTGTAAGGGCTCTAAGTATTGAGTGAATGAATCAGCAAAATAATCAAAATAGAGGAAACTTAAAGGCTGTATAAGTTCTAACATACCATTGTAAAGTTTAGGGTTTGATGCTTCTACAACAGAATGAAAACATTGCTATCAGTGGAGAGATTTCCCCCAAGTATTCCTGTAATGATATTTGCTGTCCGTGGGAGGTGCAGAATTTTACGGGAAATAGGAAAAAGAATTATAGCTGTGATGATAGAACTGCTTAAGGTGACCAAAAGGAGTATCTTCTCCTCTGTTTCTTTTCCAGTGCTCTAAGTCTTTTAGGGAATTTCTATTTCTACATGTTAGCTTTGTGATCAGCATTTTCTCTTCCTCATTCTGAGTTCAACACAGGAAAAAAATTCCAGCTTATCTGGTAATTATTTATATCATATTAAAAAGAGAAGCAGGAAGCAAAATAAAGTAGTATACAATTCAGGGTCATGTACAGAGGCCCCCCACCTCAACCCCTCAGCCTCCTAAAAATCCTCCTTCAGTTTCATTTGTGAAAGAAGGTTTTAAGTACCTGCTGCTTCTTCTGTTCTCATGGTTACATCTAAGTGGGAAATGATCCTGTATGTCCTTGCCTCTGTCGAAAAATCTTTTAGCTGCCATACCAGGTACATAGAACGTTGAGAATCAATTAGAGTATTGTCCCTGTTAACGAATAATACCATTTAAGTATAGATGCACGTCATGGTATAAACCTCTCTCTTGCTGTAACATCTCAGATTATACTCATTACAGTAAAAATAAGATATATTTATTGCTCAGTAAAGAAGTGGATATAGATTCTACAGAAGATGGACTTCCCTCAGTTTTTCAAGTACTTGGATTCAGTTCTGTTTTCTTTTATTCTTATAATAGCAATGCTTGTTTTCTGTAGTTTTAAGTGTTAGTTCAATCATAGTCTTGCTATCGTGTTCATTAAATAAAGTTTATTTTGAATTATTGTTCATCGTGACTCTTACCACCATTAATACCAAGAGACTAGTGTTGCATTTTGACCTCTTATTAGTATTCCTACCATATTAAATAAAAAAAGTCTTTCTTCAATAATTGGTGAGATAAAGAAATGTAATGTTCTGCAACTATCTGATTTTTCCTCATTTGGCTCCTTTATAAAGATGCTGTGCAGCCATCTTCCTAAGCAGAGAGCACATTCCTTGCCTAAGGCCAAAACAATTATCTGTCATCATATAGAAGTTAAACCAGTGTGGACGAGGGGGAGAAAAGGCTTGAAGTGCTAGTTATAAATTCTAGCAGCAAATCCACAGAAAAGTGAAAAGAATCAGTAGGGGTGCCTTTTGAAAGCAAAGCTATGTCCTATTTGGTATAGAAAAAAATTGGCTGCAGAGTTAGGACAAGCTGAAAGGGTAAGTGTGCTGCACAGTCTTTGCGTATTTGCTGTTCTAAATGACTGTGACTTGAGTAGTTTGGCTAAAGATAGACATGTTTTTACATCTCTGTATGTAGTTGGACGTATAGAAGGGTAGCATGGCCAACTGCAAACTGTGGCCTGATATATTATGAAGGAGTATTTTGACTGGCTTATGAAACCATTTGTCCTTTACTGTTTTAAGCTTCTGTGTTATTTTTGTTTCTTTTCAGTTACCACATTTGAAATAATGCCTTTGTCACTGATATTTGACATAGGCTTGTATCTTAATGAGCAGTACATTATTAAGCAGCAAAGTTATCAAAAATACACAATGTTGCTTTTATCCATATGATTGCAGAATCTGAGGCCTTAAGAGACATTTGTGTTCTTGCACAACTTGTCTGCTTTGCTTTAAGCCAAGTATAAGCATACAAATCAACCTTTTT
>VYZV01010157.1:41728-55630 GCA_013401275.1 Pandion haliaetus
TGGGCTTTTTTTTTTCACTTGTCTTTGATTCACTTGGAGTTCTGGGGGTTTGGGTTTTTTTCCTCGTACTTATTAAACTTTCTTTATCTCAGCTCACATTTTTTTCTTGCTTTTGCCCTTCTTTTTGTTTCCCTCAGCCTGCTGGGGAAGAGTGAGTGACTGACTGGATGGGGGCTTAGGTGCTGGTTGGGGTCAACCTACCATACCCATTCTTCAGACACTGGGTAGAAAAGCTGTTCAGCATGACAGAATCTGGAAGACCTATCCATTTGTTTTTTTCTGCAATCATATTTAAGAACAAAGTATATCTTTGGTTGTTTGGTGGTGTCCTTCATCTTGCTCATTAGGGTGGCTAATACATTTTATTTGTGTTGTGGTCATTTGTTTGAATAAATGTCATCATTATACTGATTAATACCCTGCCTTTCATAAGACCTATAAAATTTCCAGTCTAAATTTGCATTTTCCTGTTTTCAGTGATGCAGAGCAACTATTTTTCATATTTAATACACTGAAAATCAGTTTGGAACAAAGGACTAAAGGAATGGAACAAATTTTTAAAAATTCTTCTACTCTTTCATAGGAGTTGAAATAAGGCCAAAATGTCATGTAAGAATCCAGAAAGCTGCTTAAATCTGGGCAACAGAGGTTTCTCCCTTATCGCATGCTGGAATCATTGCTGGACACCCACAAACTCCCTAGTCCTGTAAACGCCCAGTGTAGCTGAGCACAGATTTCAGACCAGGTGAAGATTTAGGCAGAGAGTAATTAATGTGAACTTGATACATAGTCACTTATGCCCCATTTTGTGTCCCTGATGTTCCCTGCTGAGCACAGCTAGCAAGACTTAATGTGAGAGCCATAAAGTCTAATGTGTCTTTTCGATCCAACTCTCCAGCCATTCTGCACAACAGACAGGTCTGGAATTTAGTATCAGTAGCGCTGAGACTACCATAATCTAGCAAGGGGGGGGGAAATCCAAACTTGTCTTTGAAATGCTTTTGTAACAAAGGGGCTAAACTGTTTATGTCTCTTTAAATAAAAGTGGATTGTCAGATCATCTGTATGATAAGATAGGTTATGACAGTTTCAACAAAGAAAATTTTCCTTGATCAATTTGTAGTTTTCTGTGGAGGATAAGCCTTTAATATTTTCTGTCTCTTTTCAAGGACTTCCTCTGTTAAGGACTCAGCCCTGAGTCCTTTGTATCTCATGCCCTACAATCTAGTGTCCAAACACATATATGAAGAGAGAGCTTTAGATGGTATCTAAAGTGTTATAACTTCAGTGGATCCCTACTGGTCTCAAGTTGTCTGTGATTCCTTTTTCTCAGCCAGTCCTTTGGTCTTTGGTTTGCTTTTGTGGCACACTGGTACAACTGGGTCCCATGCCTTGCAGGTGACAGCAGCAAATGGTTTTGTTGCTTCAGGGAATTGCTGCTGACTGTTTCTCCTATGTCAGCTGTTAAGTCAGATGCCTTGGGCACAGACTGCTTTCAGCATCTTCTCCTTTCTGGGCTCAGCTCCAGTGGTGTTTAGCTCCTTTGCCAGTGCTTTCTCAGCACAAACTAGAAATTGTTTTGCTTAGGTGTCAGTCAGATTTTGCATGGCAGCTCTTGCTCCTTCTCTTCTCCCTTGGCTCAGCGCATGGGCTGAGGTGGTGTCAGCACTGTTTAAGATACTGTTTCTTAAGCTCCTAGCTAAAGCTGCATGAGCAACTCTGTCCATCAGACAGGAGAGGGGAATGCGTTTCCTTCCCCTTTGGAATGCTTTCGTGCTGTTATCCTTGAAAGCTGCTTCCCTTAGTCTCCATCTTGCTGTGGGCTACAACCTCTCTGACTAACATTGTGCTTTGCTGATGTTCCTGCTACTGTTTTAAGGTTGATAGTTCTTGCACTCCAATGTTTTTCACTTCTTTCCTCACATTGCTTCTCTACAATGTGCCTCTTTTATAACATATTTCTACATTTTTCTGCTGAAATTGAAACTCTGTGTTGTTTCAGAAGAGGATGTATAATGAAATGATAGAACTTGTTACTTATTGTGATGATAGCTACTCAATTAATTTATTTTTCTTTTTCCCTGAAAAGCCTTTGGTATTCTCTCCAGCCCAAAAGATGGCTTCATAAATATTGCTGACTATAATTATTCTGAGGAAAATAAATTTTCCCCTACTTATTGAAATAGAAATATATCCTTGTTTGCTCCCATTAAGAGTGGTGAAGATGTATTCTACATCATACAGTTTTAAGGAAGTAAGTATTACTTGAAATTCCAAACCTTCAGAGTCTGAGTATTACTAGTCCTTTGATGGGTTTCTTAGAAATTTCTGAGTAGATAACCTGTTAGTGCCTTTGTGAGTGGCCCTTAAGTTATGGTACCTACCTGACAGTTCTTTTGTGGATATTTATCAGTGAGAGTGTGTGTGAATATGTACTATTTTCCTCAGAGTAAAAAGAGCTTTGAATATTTTTTGGTTAACTAATATCTTTGTCATCATAGTTAACAAATCAGATAACAGTGCAGTTAAATTCAGTGTGTCTTCTTTTGCACCTTGCATTGAGTATTAGCTTATAAAAATGCACTTGGCTAAGTGAAGATATTAAATAATTCTTCATAATATTATAAATAATTACCACTGCATATGGGAATCATTTAGAGCTGTTCATACATGAAATAGTGTTTTTCATTAAAGTATATCATTAATAAATAATTGCATTAATAGTAAGTACACATGAAGAAATATTAATCGTGGTCAGTGTTATTACAATATGTTGTGTTCATGCAAGTGTCAGAAGTGCATTACAACTGCTAATTAATCTGGGAAATAAACTAATAGAAGAGCTGAAAACTGAATGTCCTACAAGCATATTTATGTGAGCTTTTGATTTAATCTTGCCAGCTAAGTGCTGCAGGTGAAGTGAGAGAAGCTTCCACCTGTAAAGTTCTAGTGATATTTAATGAATACATCAGAGTTTTAGTCACTGGAGGTTCAATGGGTTCCACTAAGTGTGGTAGTCTGTTCTTCTTTATAAGGAAGAGTTTTCAAATGTCTCCATCTTGTATGCATTGCAAAGCAGTCATTGAAGAGGATGTTCTATAACGAAATGCAAAATATTCAAGCAGGGTTTTTTTATATCTTTAGTTTCATAGACTTTTTTTTCCTATACATGTATTTTATTTTCCTTGTTGTGGATGATTAAAATATCAGTATCTGCAAATTTTGTTTTTCAAAGTGCAACAGCTTGTTCTAAAGACTATACAGTTAGAAAGATCTGTCATGCAACATCTGTCTCTCTGTTACACATAATACCTGTAGATAGAAAGCATCCTTCAACCTGCTGCCACAGTAAGAGGTATACTTGGCTTCAGCTCCTAGTGAATCTGATTTTTCTCTGGCAGGAGTAAAGGAATAGGCCTTTGTCTCCTGTTCTAAACATTTTATTCCCTGTGCATATCTGATGGACATATACAGACAGGCTGACAACAGATTGGTTATCTACAGGCCAGCAGAAAAATTAAATAATACAAGTAGGAGTCTAAAGAGGAGTCGGTATACAATAACAAACTGACAAACCCTTACAAAGCAGCTGAAGAAAAGGGAGAACTGGTTGATAATCCTGGGCTTTGTTGACTTACTTTTTGTAGATAGAACAAAAGTTTAAATTAAAGATCCGTATAAAGTGCTGTGTATTTCTAGAATGAGTGTTGGTTTGGTTTGGTTTGGTTTTTTCCCTATTACATTATATGCTACTTGGTAAAAGTCTTAAGGTTTATTCATGCATGTGTTGATTTTTAACCTTTGGGCTAGCTGTGCAGTAAAGGAAAGTACGGTCAACAAAATGGAGGCTATTTAACAGTTCTTAATCCTGGGACTAGTGACTTCTATCTAGTCCAAGGGTGACCTGCTCCCTCTGCCTCCTAACCTGACAGGAGACTACACAAGGGCCACTGAATACAAGTTGTAGTGCTGTCGGTGAGCGAACATTGCTGTTGTCAACACTATCAATTTTGACTCCATGGTAGTCTGTTTACACAGTTTCTGGTCATTATGGTGATATTCCTTAAAGCTTCCAAGTGATGTAAACATTTTTAGTACAGCAAAACAACTGTGAAGGTTTATCTCAGAAAAATCCCATTAGTTTTAGTTGAACTGGAACAATATCCTTCTCCCTTCCCTTGCTTTTAAACCTTTCTGAAAACAGGTTTTTCTCTAAATTAAGAATAAAAATCACATTAGAAAAAGCAATTTGCTTAGGATGAAAACCATTCCTACTTTGCCCAAAACTGTAATTTTAAGCAACTGAAAAGTTTTATTTGTATCACAGAATTCTGTAGCTTTTTTTTTTTTTTTTTTTAATTTTCATTTTGTGGAGGTATAAAATTGAGTTGTACATTAAGTAAAATTACAAAATCTAAATGCAACTCATTGAAACAAAACACTTCTACTTTTCTTAAACAGAATATTTTTAAATGTAAGAAAAATACAGTATTCTTCCTGAGTTGTTTTTTCCTGCTGATGAGCACGTGTTGATGTAGTTGTGTTTCCAGTGGAAGACTGTACTGGCCTCTCTCCTTTCCTCTCCCAAAGAGGTGACGGTGGTCAGTCATTTGCCAGTTCCCCAGTCAATCTAGACATTGTTCTTGTGCTAGTCTCTCCGTGTAGTGTGCTACTTACTTACGGTGTTTATGACATAATTTTATTATATTATTTCCTAGCTAATATAATACTGTTTTTTAAAAATAATAGCTTATTAAATCACTCCTACAGGAAACAATTTGTTACATAAGACAGAGTATCTACAGAGTAGAATATACGCTTGTTTCCTGAGTTTTCCCCAGTTTCTACTCAACATTCCTCTTTTGGGGGAGGGGGAAATAAAGCAGTGCATGAAGAGCTGCCTAAGAATTTCAATAAAGCAATTGCAGTTTAGTATCAGAGCTGAACTAGTGTCTGTTGCTTCTGATAATTTTGTAGTAGCAGCCTAACTAATGAAATACATGCTAGCTATGGTGGTTTTTAGACTGCAACACACTGGTCAGGTGAAAACTGATTTTGAAAATATGGAAATCATCATCACTTACACTTGTATTTGTTATTTTTACCCAATTTTTCAGAAGTTTCAGGAATATCATGACCCCTGTTCTGTAAGTTAATTTGTACAATAAGTCCAAAGCACTGCAATAACACACAGAAAAGGTCATATTTGAACAGACAATTTGTATTTTTATGCTTTGATATTGCCTTCACTTACTCTGATACAACTTGAAGATGTTGTCAGGAAGGTAAGTAAAAGCTGCGTGCGGATTCATTTCATAGTATTCTGACGCCTGTTTGCTACCCTCCTCACCCTTGTCCTCCCAAGAAGGATGAAGAAAACATTTTAAGTATCTCTTGAGTCAGTCTCACACTTTTCATAATCATAGGTAGAGGGATAGCTGTTTCAGCATGAAGGGAGCTTCCAGACATTGTTCACTCTAACCTGAGTTAAGGATTTCATGGGGGGATTTTTTTCTCTCATTTGTTTTGTCACTATTGAATCCGAATGCTACTGCATTTTTTTTTTTCCATTCTAATCCTTTCACCAGAATACCCTCAGCCTAATTTATCCTCCTTATTTTATCCTTCCTTTTGTTCTTCTTCCCTCTGCCTTTGTTCTTCTCCTGCTTCGCTTTGTAGCATTCTTCTGCTGTTATCCACTCCTCCTTTTCTCAGCAATACCTTTCTCATTATCCCAAGCACGTATTCTGCTCCTTTCTTGTAAAGCCATGCAACACAAGTGCTAAGTGCCTAACCAACTTTCTTGCTGACTTGGTTCTCTTGTCCAGCAGCTTAACAGTTCTCAGGACAAGGAGTGTGTGTTCCAGTGTTTGTATAATGCTCGATGCAGTAAGGTCTGTAACCATAGTAGGAATCTTACCATCTGCTGTTCTGCTTATGGAGGTGATCATCCAAATTCCAATGTACAGTCCAGCCATTTGTTGCTGCTCTAAAGGTAATTAAAAAGTTGCAGCCTAGTTTAACTGACCACTTAAGCTGTATATATGCATGTTTTGTACAGTCAGATTTTCAGGAGTAGGACTGATACTAAGCAGCAGACTTTTTTTTGTAAGTTCTCTCCTTCTTTCCTGTAAATTGTTATCAATTGGTAGAGTCTTCAGAGCCTTTAAAAAAACATCTTTAATCCAACACCAAAAGTATGTGCTGGGAAATATCCATGTCACCTACCCATAAGCACCCATTTTAAGATATTCCATAATAAATGAATAGGGGGAGAGACAGGTTCCCCTAAAGGGCAAGTCAGAGAGGAAGCCTTACCTAAATGCTCTGGACTCCGTCTGCTTTTCCACTAATTAAGACACCATTTTTTTTGAAGTCAGACATCTCAGTGAGGTGACTTAAGTTTGAGTAGTGTAATCATATGACACTCCCCTTTCCCCATCTTTCCATACCGCTGACCTAAAAGAGCCCAAACCCAGCACCTCCCTCCACAGCAGCCAGAGTTGCACTACATGGGGATGCGTAAGAAGCAGAAGTGTGAAGCAGAACCATGAAGACACATCCGAGTGCACCCAGTGCTAGTTGGCCAGCTGCTTTGTAATGCACACGGCAGTGGTTCTTCCCTATGGTATAGCTGAGAGCGTGTCTTTACACCCAACAGCGCAGTTCCCCTATCTGCGAAGAAAAGTCTAAGCAGATTCATCTTGCATTGATTTGTAGGGTCAGGAGACTTTTCTGTCAAGTTCCAATATATTTGAGGTGCTTAATCAATACCAGTGTTAAACTGCCACCCATAACCATTTGCTGGGATATTTTTCTTTGATTTTCTGACTTACTTGTATAATGCAGCGCGTGTCTTAAGAGATTAAAAATGGGAAGAATACACGCGTAGATGTTTTTGATGAATAGGATCTTTAGTAGAAATTTAATAACCTGAAATTTAAAATATTGATCATGTACTTGCTCTTATAAATTCCTTTAAAACTGTAACTTTTTTTTAGTTGCAATTACACGGAAAGACAAACACAGTCTTAGCACCTGTAATCTAACATTTGACATGATGCAATATACAGTTTGCAGCCCTGAGGTCAGGAACTTGAATGTTATTTATTACAGAGAGAGAATGTGAATTGGCACTATGGCGGAAGGGTGTCTTTTTAGAGAGAAGTGGAGTGAAAGAGAGAGAATTCATGACATGCTGGATACCATACAACTTGTAAGTGGCTATGGAAATCAAGCACATTCATGAATTTTAGCAAATGTATCAACAACATCACTAAAAGTAATTGAGTATTCTCTATTATATATATTAGAGAAGCTTTTGATGATGAGCATAATAACATCCTACAAAATTGCTAATTAAAGGCGCTGTTAATCAATTTTGTGTTCTGGACTTTTGCTGCTAGTCTTGGTCTGGAATGAGAAGGCTGGTCTGTGTGTCTGAGATAATGTGGCTAGATTAAGCCAGCATTTGAAAGAGTGGAGAGTACTTTCTGTGATGAAAGTATGATAGAGTTGTTACCATTAAAGCAGGGGAAGTAAGTAAACTTTTTTGGTGTTTTCTTTGTTATTTACTACATCATGGACTGTAACTGTTTCAGGCCGCCATATGCTTTAGAGCTTTCCTGGCTAAACTTGACCATGAGTCAAACTTCCTGGCTAAGTGTGACCATCTTTCTAGCGGACTCTTCCATTACCAAAATCCAAACTGGCTTCTTAGCACCCCATTATACCTTGGTACTCTGAGGAAAAGTTTTGTGGTGAGGGCACTACCAGACTGAGCTTCTTGGCTTTTAAGATTGCCAAACTCTTGGGTTTGGGATGCCTTAGTGTTTGCTTGGTACCTGTAAATCACCCTTAACATAAACTAGTTTACAGTATCATGTAAAATGAATAAGAAATTTTAAAACTTCAACTGTAGAGAACATATTTACAACTTTATGCTGTTAATACTGTTCTTATCTCTAATCTACTCAGGATATCTCCTACTGTATCATCTGTCTAATAACCTGTTTGTAATGCAAGAGTAAAGGGTTCTTCTTACAAAAATTCTTAATTTACAACCAGAGGAAAAAAAATTACTCCTTTTGTACCCAGCCCCGGTTGAGGTTCCATGCCAATTCAAATCTTAATTCCATCAGGAATAATATCTTTAATTCCTAATATAATTCAGAGACTTTTTTCCTCTAGGTGATTCAAGAATCAAGGCAATTAATAAATATTAGAAGAACTTTAATTGTGTTGTAAGGTAAAGCATAGTTTTTCTACTGTGATCAGAAGTCCTCGTAGTCTTTTGATGTACCCAACATATTTCTTACAAAATACCCAAGATAAAGCTGAAGTCTAGGAGTGCAGACGTGAAGATGAGATTATTGCATGTAACATTACTCATGCTTGATGGAGCTAAGGGCGGAGTAACTTAGTAACCCTTGGAAGGATCCTCTGGAGGTCATGTGATTGACCCCCTGAGCAAAGCAATCGCAATTCTGAAATTAGATGGGGTTACTATGGGCCTTAATTGAACAAGTTTCCAGCATCTCCAAGAAAATGAGTTTCCTCAGTTTCTCTGCCACCCTGTTCCAGTTTTTGACTACCCTCATGGAGAAAGTTTTCCATCTGCTGTAAAAGCAGACCATGATAATGACATTTCTGAGGTGATGATTGCCTGGGGTGACTAGCTCCTCACTCTTCAAAGGATTTATGGTAGCATATATGTACAGTTTATTAAAGGAAACCAGGCTATTGCTGCCAGCAGTGATGTTTCTAATGCTCTTAGCCAGTGAGCAACTTCCTAGACCTGTGTGTTATGGTTCCAGGCTTGAACCTGGCATGTCTGCCATCACACGTAGTGCAACAGAGAAATAATGTTCAGATTTCAACAAGGGTTGTGAAGCTGAGGTGAAGATGGATGGTTGCCAGTGTTTTCTGCTGAGCCACAGAGCAGCCTGGATATTCTACCACATTGTGCTGACTGCACACCTGTAATTTTTTTTTATAGCCCCTCAGCCTTTGGAACAGCAAGAGTGGAAACCCCCACTAACCCACTTTTATTTGTTCTATGGGAAATTAATACTATTTTTTCTGTGCCTGCCAACTGATTTAATAAAAGATTTTACTTCTACTTACAAATTGTCTTGCATTATAACAGGAACTTAATCAGAGTCATAGAACAGTTTAAGTTGGGATAGACCTCTGGAGGTCCTCTCATCTAAACACCTTGTTCAAAACTTGTTCAGTTGTGAAGCTGTAGTTAGAGGTATACTAAATTTAGACACTAGAAATAAGTGGTTGTATGTTTGCCTTCTGCATTAAAAAAATAAAAAAAAAAGTAATTTAGAATTCCTAGAATAAAATGAAATAATCAGCTGGTATAACAGAAAATGCTTTGTCCAAGCTCATGAATTGCAGTCAGGTAAATGGTGTGAACAAAGCTCTGAATCTGGGTATTTGTTGAAAACTGTCTTCTATAATCATGCCCCTGTTAGTAATTCTGAAGATGTCTTTTAAACCTAAATGGATAGGGTGACTATTAATCTATTTTAACTAAGTCTATTGTTAATAACACAAAGCTTTTAACAATAAGAGGGAGGCGGGGGTTTTGATTTGGGGTTTTTTTTGTTGCAGATAACTATTTTTAATACATGAGTAAAAAATAGAGGGAACTCCTTCAGAAAAGCTCTCAGTTGAGTTTTCTACTTTTGTTTTGTTTATGTAGCTGAATTGAAAACTGTTGCAGGAAGAAGCTGTTTATTTTATTTTTACTATGTGAACTCTGATTATAGATATAACTTCTATTCATAGAGTACAGAAACTGCGGACAAAGTAACTCCGAAAAGCACATTATACTGATGCGGCTGCAGATGGCAACTCCTGAAAGCCTGGGGGCATGGGAAAATACTGAATCTACCTTGAAACGCATTTACTCAGATCCTTGTTATATAGGTTCTGCAACCTGTTTGTAGTCAGTGTCGCTGCTGTCACTTGTTTGTGAGAGCAGAGGGGTGTGAGAGGTTGAGGACATGCATGCCCTTGCTCTGGAAATGAGCAGGGGCAGTGGGCAGTGTGGCTCGGGTTCTTCTGATCGCTCTTTGCAGTAATTGGAAGGAAAGAAGCAGCAGAAGCAGCGTGCCTGTTCTCAGCAGCCTCACTGACAAATTCCAGTGACACCTCAGTAGTCAGGGTTTTTCAGCTTTGATTCCTTAATGATGACTTCCTTACCAGTGGCTGTGCAGAAAGAATCAATAATGCGGCCACCTGGATTTCAGGTATAGGTCAGCTGCCTTTTGGTTGCAGTTCTTTGCAGGCTGTCCTCTAAGTTACTATATTGCAAAGTATGAAAAATTTTCATTTGGAAATTTGACATGATCCTGTACTTTACCGACTTTATTGGCTTAATGTTATTTTATTCACCATTTCCTTTAGGAGTGGTGTTTGCTGTTTGTGGGAAAGTATATTTATAGGCCTTAGTGGTTTCAAGCAACATTGCTAAACAGCTTCTGCCAAAGAAGGTGTTAATAATGTTTGCTATTTTATATTTTATTAGGTGTATATATATGAAAATAGGTGCCAAAAAGTGATCAGGATGTAAATCTATTTGACATCATATTTCTTTGATAAAACTCCAAAGTTCTCCTTCACTTGTTTACAACTAAGTGTGCACTAATGAACTTAAGTTTTCTTGGCTTTTCTTGTCTTCATAATATACTTACGGAGAAGTATTCGGAAATGTGTTGTCTAGAGCCAAAATTTTCTGCTAAATATCTGGGTAATGAAAGGACAGTCAAATTTAATACAATTTTTTAATGGCTTTCCACATATGTGTGATTCCTTCCACTTTTCCTCCCTTTTATTGTTTTTGCTGGATTGATGGCCTTTATTCATGTTTTTTAAAGTTTTAGTTTATTGAAGTGTTTCGGCACAGAGGAAGGCATAGAAATATTGCAGCAGGAAGTAATGCATACATGTTACGCTGCCTATGCCCAAATACATTTATAAAAATTGAAATTCTTTTTAGCAAATAACTTTATTTGGTATTGTACGTTTAAGTATATGCAATGTACATTTTCCATGTTTTCCAACCCCTTTTTTAAATAATGTCCTTTGTCTGCTCTCTTCTCAGTTACACTATCAAAAAAAAAAAAAAAAGCAACACTATAAGAATTTCAAGAAGATAGTTGGAAAATGTAAAATTCATTTAGTCTGCATTTCCTTGTATTGGCTAATTTGTAATCCTCACTTTTATTTATCACAAATGACTTAGCATTATATGGATAATACTGATGATGTTGTAGCCTTCTAGAGTTAGACTAGATGAAGGGTATTTAGTAGCAGGTAGTTGGAGGGAGACTACGTTCTGCATTTACTTTTCTGATGGCATTGTAGCACTTCACATGGAAACACAGGCACTGCAAGACCAAGTCAACACGTGGATTTCTCTAGTCTCCTATGCTGCCCTTAGCAGTGGCAAACAGGTTAAGAGGCGGGCCAGCTAATATAATTTATGTAAGAGTTTACATTTATGGGATGAAGAAAATGTTATTAATAATAGTTCATGCTGTACTTGGGGCAGAGGGATTCTACTTACACCCTGAAGCATGATATTTAATTACTCTTACGTCATTGGCAGCTTTGTAAGCAAAGGCAGTGTTGTTTATCATCAGAAAACTATCCAGCCCTTTTAAAAAGCAGCTTTAATATTTGTCTTAATGAACTTTCACAGCAGTAACTGCACGAATTAGTTAAATGCTGCCTTGGAAAAGTGGCTCCTTTTTGCAGTTGAAAGTTCAGTATAATTTTATAGAAGCTGATTTTTCATACTTGGGGAATAAAGTTCAAAAGAAATTGGATAGTTTTCACTATGCCCTTCATTATTTTATTATACTTTTTCCCAGTGGAGAAATTAATTGGCTGACTGCATATATTAAGTGGGCTTCCTCCTCCCATACCCCCAGCCCCTTACATTCTTTTTGGACCACTTCAGTCCAAAATTAAATATGTAATAAGCCTATAAATGTTAGTAATCTTATGATCTATCTTAAGTAGCTTTATTACTGGTAGTATATTCATGATCTGTCTAAAGTATGTTCTTCTAAAGCTAAAACTCTAAAGTTAAACTTCAGTCAAAATTAGCAAATTCACTGAGTTAATTAACTTTATCTTAAATATGTCCTGTTTGCAGATGCTGAAAGTTTCATGCTGTGTGCTATTTTTATTTGGTTTTTTCATCTTGATAATAATTTCTATTTATGAGACAAGGTATAGATTATATCTGATAGCTATTCAGTGTTTCTGATATTAACTGTAATGCATGTTATATAATATTTTCAGATTAAAGATGTGAGGGGAGGGCAGTATGGCCTTTTAGGAGAGTGAAGTATAAAGAAGTTATAGCTACATGCAGTGAAGAAATGTAGGTTGTAAGTAGATCCACAGAGAACTGAGTCCAAACCAGACATGAATCCAAAACACAGCAATGCAAATAAATTCGTTTCAGCTGCATCAGTTCCATCATCTGACTTTCCATGTAGTTGAAAATGTACTGATCCTGGCATAAAAGGGAGGGAGCGAGGGAGGGAGGAAGGCGTTAGTGGTTGGGGGGATGGACAGAGGACAGGAACATTCACTCTAGATTTATTGGCACTTAATTCAAGATGTGACTACACTCTAAATAAATCTGTATGTCTATAAAATTTTATAGCTCCAGTATAAATAGTCTTAATGTTAAAAAGTTTATCAAGTCAAGATGATTATCTTCTGGTATTTAATTCTCTTCGTTACTATTATACTTTTATGTCCTTAATGTCTTCTCCAGTGCTCTGAACTTCATGTTTTGAAATTACCTGGGATTATTGTTCATACAGTTTTTCATGGAATTTGATGACTGTACACTCAGCCTGTCAGTAAACTTGAAGAAGACCTTACTCTGTCTGTCTTAAGCATAATTATATATGTATAAAAGACCCTGTATTCCTCAATGGCAGACAGTTTACTCCTTTGAAAACTCTAGAATAACATAGTTTTCTATACTGGAATGAACCATGCATCTTTTAGAAACATAATTCCCTGATAAAGCTACATGCTGCCCCTCAATACATCACTGAATTTTAGGGTGAAAGTGTGAAATGGCATATGGCAATTTTGGGAGTAAAATCATGGCACTGACAGCCAGTGATCACCTTTCTGGAAGTTCCCTTTTAGTTGAACTGATTCTCAACATATTGATGTGAACAACAGATCAACCACGCATAATCCCTGTCAAAAGCCAGGCCATTTTATGGCTGCTTGCTCTGCTTCTTGTGATACATTGTATTTTTTTTTCTTACTGCATTAACTTAATGAGGTAGCTGTTTGCTATGACAGTATTGGTTGCATATTGATTTGAAGATCTTATCATATGAGTCATCACTTTGAGTAGCAAGTCTTTGAAGAAATTGTTTTTATTTGTTGTGAATACTCTCTCTGATAAAATTTCTTGGTTAATTTATTTTATCACTGATTTACAATGTGCAATAATCATCCATCTTAGCTGATAAGTATATAATAATATGTACATGTGACTACTCATAATTGCTACATTAGAGGATGCCAAAAAATGCAATTTCATCTAGCCAAGGTTGATATCAGATTATACAGATCATTTTAGGTCTGTTTCCTTTTTTTTCGTTTATTTTTCCTAAATCACTCTTACTTTCAGTAATTTAATAGTATAATTATTGCTTGATTCATAGCATAATAAAGTCAATAGATATATCCCTGTCATATTCAGTGGGTGTTAGATCTTTTTTTTTTCCATCAGCTAGCCTGAATTGTTTCATGTATGTACACCTTTTGCTTAAAATACCTTTCCAATTGCAAGATAAATACTGTTCATGCTGCACAGGCCAAAACCTTTTCCTTCCTCTC
>VYZV01010159.1:2561-18981 GCA_013401275.1 Pandion haliaetus
TGAATTAATCTCACACTCACAATCTGTTTTTGCAATCAGTACTTAATGGATGGAACCAAAGCAAAGAGTATGTTTCACTCTGAGCTTTAGGATTTTGCCATTAGAGAAGGGTACCCTCTGCCCTTTTACTCCATAATTTTGATAGTATGCATATTTTCAATGTACTGAGGCAATAAAAATTAGAACTTACTTCAGGGATTCAACCACAAGGTTCTACAAAGAAACAAATTATGAATTCCTCCTGATGCAAGTATGAGATTTTATCTTCTTAACATTTTAAGAGTTTTCACAGAAAAGGATTCTTTTTTCTCTGCTCTTTTCCTGAGCCCTGGAGACTAATGACTAATCTGATGATCCATCCCCTCCAGAGAAATAGTCTATATATGGCAATGTTTAATACAGTGTGTAGTTTAATATAAACTGCTACAGGTGATGGTTGAAAATGTTTCACTGTGTAGTGAGATGTGAGATTAATTCATAGTGTTTCAGACCTGTTTCCACACATGCAACAAAAAGACCCGAAATTCTTTCCCTTATTTTTCCACTTAGACCAAGCCACGGCTCCAGCGGGGAGGAAGCTCTGCATCTCTCCACAACAGTCTAATGAGAAACAGCATCTTCCAGCTCATGATTCACACACTTGACCCACTTGCTGAAGGTATTCCTATTAATTTTGTTGGTTTTCTGTTGCAAAAGCAAACAAATACTTTCTTTTTCCTTTCTCCCCGTGAAAATATTTTTCGCATTTCTATTGCTTTCACTAGTCTTTTCTGAATGTGTCTGAATTTTCTGAGAGAGTTTTGCACTCTTATGGTATGGTATACGTACTTCCGCCAAGACTTGCAACTTAGGAAATGTGTTCATTGTGGTGCTAATTAAAATCGATCACTTGGTTGACATGTATCGTAACTACTGTTTCGCTTCGCCTCTGGTTTCAGCAGCAGTTTAAAAGTTACAAAAACTCTATTCTCTTTCGCTTTTGCAGAGGGTTTGTTTTGTTTTGTTTTCTTTCCTGGTTTTGATTTTAGTATGTCAGAAACAAAAAGCCAAAATGGTGGGTAATTTGTCATATGGAATATAGAAAAGAATGAGACTCTGCTGGTTTGACTTCAGATGGTTTAATACTGACATTAGAAAAAATGCAACAAACATCCCTCTGTGTTACATGTATGTTAACAGTTTGTTTACTATCCAAGCATGGTGTAATTTTTTTTTTCCTTGAGAAGTTAGCAGAAAGACCATGACTGCTTTGCAGTTGTGGGGAGATCTGAAACTCAGTTTCTGGTAGACTTCCAAAAAAATTCAAAGCCAGGTGTTTATTTGGTGAATGTGTGTCTGCAGGACTTTTGTTGCTGTAGTAATAAATGTCTTGAGAAATAGCATTTGTGAAGGAATTGTAAGGGACCAAAGAGACCTAGAATATTACAGGGAGACCTTCCAAACTTCACCTATCAAAAAGTATATGTAGCACTTCCTTGCATTTAAATTCCTTTATGTTTCTCATTGCAACATTGCGTACAGTTTTTTACATTCCTCTGTATCTCTTGGACCAGGCAAATCTACTTCTCCATTTCCCTCTTCAAAAGCTGAAGGTCACACTCATTTTGCCAACACAAGGGCAATTTTAGCCCTTGCAGCCTCCACACCGTTACTGCTACTTTGATCATGATTCACATCACTTCTCTCTTTGGTTGATGCTGCACTATTCACTGCCAAAGTCTCTTGCCTGTTAGAGTGGAGTCTTCAACAGACTGTGCCCAATCTATTCCCATTCAATGCTGAAAAAGGACATAATAAATTTATTGCAGTTATAAGTTTGGCTTCCTTTATTTGCATGACTACAGCAGGTGAGCAGGCTTTCTAACTGCTGCACCCAGTAAGTCTCATCTTTACCCACATGGTAGCCAAGTTTTTTGCTCTGCTAGAAGAAGAAAAGACTTACAATCTCATATTCAATTTTATTGAAAAATTATAATTTTTCTTTACAATCCTTTGCACTCCTCTTTTCCTTTAAAGCAAAGCTCCTGAGCTGTGGATGCATCTGTGGTGTCTCAAATAGTGCTAACACAAACAAAAATGACAATAATCTGAAGCAGTAAATAGACTTAATCAAATATTTTTTAAAAATAAGAGAAAACAGAAACAGGTTGGGAAGAAGAGCTCATTAGCAGGGACAGAACCTTTATGACAGATTGAAGACCACAGGAAAGCTAGAAATATTGACTGGTATTCAATTTGGCCTTAATGAAGATTCAAAAATAAGATCAGCTCTCAGGTATTTCTCCATTGCTCAAGCTTATTTCACTTGTTTCCTAGACATAGCTTGTTCAGCGTTCAGACCTTTTGTCACTGCTTTTCCCACGTAGCAAGCTTGCACCAGGTAGTGTGATCCAGAGGCTTCCCCCTTCACAACAGC
This sequence comes from Pandion haliaetus, assembly GCA_013401275.1. Lineage (NCBI taxonomy): Eukaryota > Metazoa > Chordata > Aves > Accipitriformes > Pandionidae > Pandion > Pandion haliaetus. The sequence continues at coordinate 4,978 of VYZV01010159.1, forward strand.
TCAGGAAAAAAGGGGTTTGAAATTCTGAAATTCATCTTGGGAGACACAGAAGCTCAGCACTTTCAAAATCAGGTATTATAATTAAGTTTATCAGGTAACTCAATGCTGTTCTTCATTATGTCAGTAAAACACTTGAGATCAATGTGGATTGATAGAGATGGTTGAAATGCATAAATCTTACTTAAATTACTCCAGTAAAATTTTCTTCAGGGTTTCCTTGTTCATAATACTTTACTGTTTGGTTGGGTTTTTTTCCTCTCCAAACTCTTATATTTGTCCTGGAATTAATATTCTTCAAAAAATGGAATATAAAGGTCTTGAGACCTTTAAATAAGTGCAAGGCAGTAACCATCTGTATGTTTCATTAAAACTGACTGAGTTAAAATTTCCAACTGAAAAAAAATCTACCTACAATTGCAGTAAATATTGTAATTTAATGCACAACTTTCATGAGGAGATGGCCAAGAAGACACTGGCAAATAGCCTATGTATGTACAGACATCTAACTTGGTGTTAATATCAAAGGAGCTAATATTTCAAATTTCCACTGACTTCACAAAATTCAGATTTTAACTAATGAGAGCACAAAAGCGCCAATATAGGACTGCAATTCAATAAGTATTTTTGCATGTGGAACTCTGGTTTTAGTTTTTTACAAATATGCCCAGATGTGTAGGAGAAATGTGAAAAAAATCCACCCACTTTTATGTCACACATTATGGTCGTTAACCTTTTCTGAGGTGCCACATAATTTGTAGGCACTTCGCTTTCAAGATGTTTTGCAATGCAGGCAGTTTGGAAGGCAGACAGAGGGAGTATTGGATACATCCACTGAACACTAATATTGTTTCCTGAGATTTTGAGATTTTAAGTGTCCACATTCATTATTCTGTATTCAGATAATTCTGCAAACCTCCATAAAAGAAAAGGTATTTTAGTTCGATGAAAGTACGGTGGCTGGCCAAGGTAGGTAACACTAGTTAAGAAATTTGGATGTCATTGTACTTGAATCTTATAGTCAATTCAAAAAAATGTGTGATAATGGATATGGGTACCTGCTGTATACAATATTGATTATCTGTTTGGCTCTGTATAAATTTTACCTACTAAAGTCTCACCATGTTCTTCTGTTTTAATCTTCCTGTGTATAATGAACATCGAACAATCAACTGGTGCATCATGTTTAGCTAGACCTTTACCATGCTAGCTAAGTAATTTTTTAAGCTCATAGCATTTCATTGTTAAGAATTAAAAGAGTGGGTAGTATTTTTCAGAAACGTCTGAGAAATGCAGTCCTTTGCTTTATAAACCCATCACTGGGGGGGATGTAGAAATGTAAAGGATTACCTGGTGCCTTCTCTGGCCCACATAGCTTTCTCCACTTTACATGCCCTTTCCTACCATAAAAAAACCAGACACAATGAAGAAATAAAGGAGTCATTCGTGCTAATTTTGAGTTTTGTGTAAGCAAAGGGAATTAGCTCTGTTGCACTCATGTGATGAAGGACGATGGACCTGGTGCATGACCTGTGAGGTCAAACAATTTCTTCCTAATCATTTAATAGGAGTATGGCTCAGACTTAAAGGAATAGTAGAAAGAGGTTCTGAGCATTTTTCTATCCCATTTTAGTCAATTTAGATCCCCTCAGTATTTCTGCCAGATGATGACTTAGATCAATAGGTCAAAACCATTGTGTCATTAGCCATATTTGTTGGATTTGCAGCAAAAGAACAGTATATAAGAATTGCAGCAAAAGAATAGTATATAAGAACATTACAAAGTGCCACTTTCAAAGGAAAAAAGCGTGAAAAGCTGTATATCAAAGCTGACCCATACACAGGTACTCTGGCACCCCTTGTACTTGGGCATAATCCTTCTGTCCTCCCCACCTCATTTCCTCTCTCCCCATTTTGCTACCTTTTACTTTGTCTTTCCTCATACTGCATCTCACTCATTTGCACCACCTTCTTTCAGCCTCTTCCCATAGGATGGCTTCCTCAGCACTTGCTCTCCTTCTGGACTGCTGGGTCCGTCAGTCATGCCAGCAGCCCTGCAGCTGGCACAGCCGAGTGAACTGGATTTTCAGTCTCTGGAAAAGCACTTGTAAAATCTGGGAGCTTTGTGCTTGACTCCTCACAGCTTCCAGATGAAGTGTTGCTGTTAGAAGTAAAATTTCTCGTTGTTGAACTGCTGCTAGAAGATCCAGCTTTTCTTTCTGTCAATAATTATCCTCTTGAATAATTGCAAGGAAAATGGAAGCATGAAAAGGCACACTGCTCTGTCATTTGGACTTGTGTGGGCTTTGCAAGGCTGACAGAAAAGAAATATCTAAGTCCTCTTGATAGCACAAGCAGTATAGAATGTATAAATGGGCCATGTGGCTATTAAAGGTCAGCTTGACCTACACAATGTTATTGTTACATTGACGTGCAATGTATTTATAGAAAACCAGCTCATCATATTTACTCCTGAATAATTCATTTGTGAAGTCAGAACCAACCTCTACTTTGACAGTCTTTTAAAAATGCACTTGATTGTAAGTACGAAAATATGAAATGAGGGAGAAATGACCTTAAGAAATATTTACTTTCCACAAAATGTAAACAGAGCAGTCCTGATACACGATTACACGCTTTTGAACCTGTCCTTCCCTTTCCCTTTCCACACAAATTTGGTTTTGCCATGGTTTGCGCCCATTTTGTGAAAGCCAGCTTGTAAAATCTCTGGAATCAGTGGGCTTGCAAAGTGTTCAGCCCACCTGCAACAGATGAGTAACATCTGAGATCAGTGGGAGTTGCTGGACGTTTGGCACTTTGCATTTAGGCAGGTGTGTGGCCATGCTGTGGATTAACAGTCTAAGACAAGGAAGGATTCTCCTCTTCAAAACCTTCATCTCAGCATAAAGCTTATAAGAAGATAAGAGTTCAGCCACTCTAACAGGTGAATGTGTAGGGTATTCATTAATGGGACATGAACTTTGCATTACAGTTGAAGCCTCAAAGTACATTAAAAATATAAATACCTGTATGACATTAGGTTTTTGTTTGCTTTTATCCTATTACAGAAAAAATGACCTTGGTATAGATCATTTCCTGAGGATTAAGATTAATGACTGCCTGTGCATCAGGCTATCATCAGCTCCCAGCCAGTCATTAATCCCCAGGAAATCCTGTGCCATATTTGCTTCTGCTTAAGTGTTGGTCTGGCAATCCTTTATTCACTGAGTAGTGATCTGGATTGTTCATGACAGTATTACCCATATGAATAAGGATAGCATCATCAGACCTCCTGGGCTGGTCAGGCCCCAATTCAAAATCTAAGCAACTTGAACATAAATCATGGCAGTCATTGATCATTTGTGGCTTTTTTTTCTTCTGACTCCTGTACCTCAGATACCTTTGTCCTAGTTTTGAAACAGACGTTCCTCGGTTATGAAAGTGTAGGATTTACAAAGATCTCTTTACATTTTTTAATAGAAGAGGGCTTTTGTTTTGCAGTGGGAGAAGGAAAGAAAAAGCATGGAAAGTATTTTGTATGGAAGTGCCTGCCATGAATAGTAAGCCTACCTTCTCCCTACAAGCTGTAGGTTACTTTAAAGACTGATACATTCAGGATTGTGGAGGGAGGTTTTCCTCTCTGGAGGCTCCTGTGGGTACTCTGTTGAAAAGAGAAGATACTGGTGATGAAGTGAGGATTCAGAGCACCAGTGCAACCTGAGGCTACCTTGCTTTTCTTGCACAGGTTTAGCAGGGTACAGAAAGAATGAGGTCTTTTCCTTATCATGCCAACCCTTTTCTGTCTGCTAATAAGGCACCACAGGCCAACAAAACACCTTCCACAAGGAAGGATTTAGCTAGATGATGTCTCCCTTGCTCCTGTGTGACAAGGATAAAACTCATATGCAAATGGTATCCTCTGCATGAAAATGAGTGTGATCTAAAACTCTGTCATGGCTCAGTCCCCAGTCAGAAGTAGGTACCTTTGGCAATTCTTTTCTATTCCCATCTCTACTCCTATTTCCAAAGTGGAAAACTACAGGATGTACTTCTGCAGAAAAGTTGTTGTTTATCTTTTATGCTTTACTTTTTTTTAAAATATGAATATGGTGCATGTTATTGGTGAGAGAAGTAACCTTCTGTTACATAAATCTGAGCTCACAATTCTGTCACTTCCTTCACTGAATGCAGAAAAATATAGTACTGTCACTGTGTGCTCTGACAAATCAAAACCAGAAGCCTGCATTCATGCTTCTCAGTAAAATAAAGAATTATGTGATCCTCAAATTTTTTGACATAGTAGTGAGTTATTTATAATTACTCACTAGATCCTGTTGCGTTCCTAGATGCTGATCTTAAGAGCTTCCCAGCTTTTCAATTCACCTCAGACAATTTTTAATTTGCTGGTGCTACTTGTGTTCTTTTCTGAGATGTCATGAAAAATGTCAGATTACCCCCGAAGAGAGGTGACAAAAGTTGGGTAACCTTTGCCTGCCTGGTCACTCAGCAGACTCGAGCTGTGGTCTTATTTTGCAAAAGCCTTGTGCTCTTGTTCTTTCCTTGACCTAGGTAAGCTGCACCATCATGTCTGTGCTCACTGCCATTGGGAACCTTTTTTGGCTGAAGCTGTTTATTTGGTATATCCTCGGAGAAGTAAGGCCAGTCAGCTCAGCTTACACCAACTCATGGTTAATGCTCAGCTCCTGCATTGCTGAAGTAACCTGAGCACTTCCACTTTCCTCAGTTCCAGTGTATGTATGCTGCAGGACTTCAGTGCAATTCCCAGCACCATACCAGAGATTAAAGAAATAATTCTTCAGTGGCTTATGAACACCACAGCATTTTATCTAACATGAGGAAATATGCAAATCTAGACAAAATTAATAAAAATAATTATGTATGTTAACTATCTCTGCTCTAGATCCTTCATCATTCTTGAGTGTCCTTTAGGCACACCTGTGGGCTTACAAAGGAGGGCAGCATCTTTCTTCTTGCACACTTGTTCTTACCCAGCTTGTAACAGTTCTTGCTTCCTCTTCTGTCCCACCAGGGAAAAACAGCCCTCTGAGCATTTTGGCTTTCTCCTCTGCTGAAGGCTGAAACGTTTGCAAGGGACTTCTGCCAGAGAGGATGGGGGCTCCCTGCCAGGCTCATATACAAATTATAGCTATTAGTTACAAACTAGTGTCTTCCCTTTATCTCCATCCCATGGTATCTTGGTCTGATATGAAGATAGGAAACCAATAAAAAGCGCAATTAGGCTGATCTTCAGAATGGAGTGTCATGTCTTACAAAGGCAGATACTCATACCCCCTTTATGCAGCTAGCTTTCACATAATTTTTTTTTCCCCATGTAGGTTGGAAGTGACCTCTTGAACTACAGAATTCAGCTAGTCCAACCCCCTACTCAGGCAGGGTCAGCTAGAGCAGGTTGCCCAGGACTGTATCCAGTCATGCTTCAAATATTTCCACAAATAGAGAATCCACAGTCTTTCTGGGAAACCCATTCCAGTGTTTGACCATCATCACCATAAAAGGTGTTTTCTTGTGTCCAGATAGAATTTCCTGGGTTTTAATTTGTGCCCATTGACTCTCCCCCTGTCAATGGCCACTTCTGGGAAAAGTCTTGTTCCCTTTTCTTCTTTCCCTTCCATCAGGTGTTCATACATGTGGATAAGAACTCCCTGAGCCTTCCCTCCTCCAGGCTGAACAGTCCCAGCTCTCTCAGCCTTTCTTCATACGAGAGACGCTCTAGTCCCTTCATGAGCTTTGTGGCCCAGTGCTGGACTTGCTCCAGTATGTCCACAGTTGTCCTGTACTGGTGAGCTCAGGACTGGACCCAGCATCCAGATATGTCTCACCAGCACTGTGTGGAGGGAAAGTATCACTTCCTCGACCTGCTGGCAATGCTTTGCCTAATGGAACCAAGGATGCTGTTGGCTGCCTTTGGTGCAAGGGCACATTGCTAGCTCAGCTTTCAGTGGTGCGGTTCTCTGCACAGTAATTAGCAAGAAGAAAGCTTTTTCTGGGGGAAGATTTTAAACAGTTAAATGAGATTGGTGAAGCGATGAGGCACATCACTCTCCAGTGAGGCCTCCTTTCCCCTTCCTTTACCTTTCAATTATGGTAGAGACCACAGAAATTGTGTTCCTTATTTAGGTGCCTGAGGTTGCATCGTTAATGTAGATGAGATGAGTAATTTTACAGATATCGTCAACATCAAACTGAATTCAGAAACTGTAGGTAGAACTCCCCACACTGCCAGAGTGAGCAACAGCATAGGTAGAATAGAAACCGTGGGTTATGTGCAGCTAAGGGCAGATCTATTTAAATAGGCAGAGGTGGTATTTTAGATAGCCCTATTAAGATCTGTCAGAAAGTTGAGAGTCAGAGAAATTAAATAGCTGTTTCCCCCACTATTACGTAAGATTTCAAAGCCAAAAATGGATAGCAGTTGAATTTACAAACTTCCATGTAGCACACGTAAGATGTAAATGTCACTGTAACAGCTGTGGAACCTGAGCTGTCTACAAAGATGTGTGCTTTTGGCATAGAGAAAATAATATCTTAGGCTAATGAAGAGAATTTTACTATGAAGTTTTTGTTCAGCTGATTTATCTAAATGTCAATCACAAATGTATATCTTCAAACAAAGAAGTAGACTTTTGAAGTCTGAATTATTTTACTGAGTGGGTTTATTTAGCATACCTGCAGCGACCACTTCATTCTTGTTACATTTTGGGGATGTAGGTCTTGCTTTTTGTAAAGACAGTGACTGCACGTCCATGACTGTAGGGTGAGGGGGCTTGCAACTTTTATCCTATCCACAGAATGTGTCTATAGTTAGTGACATGTATCAAAAGTTGGGTATGTTTTTGTTATACGTAACTTGGGGTGCAGAGAAACCCTTACAAATTTCTCTCAGAATGGGCAGTTCAATGGCCAAATGTAGCTCTTTGTTGTGGTGTTCTCAAACTCTGCAGCAATAAATGTCAAGTCTGCTTAATTTCAGATGGACCCAAAATACAAATAGAATGACGGACTCATTGCTAGTTTCACTGATAGGATTTCTAGCTACTTAAAAATTGAAGAACAAGTCTCCCTTTAAAATCAGTATTGCTCTTTGTAGGTAGTGAATTTTAAATAATGGCAGTTTTCTGATGTCTGTTTTTAATTTGTTTTTGAAAATCTGAAATTTAATCCTTGTGGGATTTTTTGTGGTAAATATTAGTTTTCGCAACAATTTATTTCTGCATGTCACGCTTTATTCTTTTAACTAGAATCTACTCAAGCTTCTCACTGCAGGCAAAATTCCTGTCTCTTGTCTCCATGATATTTCCAATGATGCCCTGTTCTCCAGACAACATATTCTTCTTGGGGTTCCCTAGAGAGTGTGCAAGGAAGACATGAATATTTAAATACCAGTGTGATCCCAGAGCAGGGTACAGCTGTTCTGACTATGCATTTCCATGCTTCATGGCTTTAGCTTCATTTTCATCTTCTTCCTAACTCTGAATTTTCTTGTTAAACATATGAACAACAAAGAATCTGAATAATTTATAAACCTGTACAGGTCAGGGAGTAATAGTAGCTCTGAGGGATATTCTATTGAAGCTGAAAGCGGAAGATTTCCTTTAGTACAGTTTGCACATGGCAGATGACTTCATCTTCCACAGGTTGGTTGGATTTTATGACTGGATAGTGAATGGAACATATGCTGCCCTTACATTATTCTCCTTGGACATGCTGAAAAACAGAACAGCTGGAATTTACTGCAGTTGGAGTTGTATGTGTCCAGTACCCCACAGTACCTGATCCCACATACACTTGGTGAAATCCTGGCCTCATCAGAATCAGTGGTAAAGCTCCCAATATCATCAGTAGGATGAGGTTTTCACTTCTACAGCTTGGAATTCCCATTTTCATTAATATTTGAAAATTCTGCAAAGATAAATACCCCCTTCAAAGCCAGCGGAAATTGTGTTTGATCCAGGCAAGGTCAATTCTGTTATACATTGGTTGTCTTTTGGTGTTACTACATTCTAGAGAATGTATGGCACCTGTCTCCAAGAATTTGGTGGCAGATGGCTCAAAGGTAACTTATGAGTGAAAGAAGTCAGAAAAGGAATCAAAGCCCTAAGGAACAAGCAACTTCATACTTAACTTAAATGAAAAAAAAAAAAAACACTTAAAAACCCCCCAATTTTAAATGCTGCACTAAGAGCCAAGTAATAGGCAGATGTTGCTTTTGAGTGTTGTGACTATCCTGAGCTGCCCAGAACTCTACTGATATGATTGTATAAATTTTTAATTATATTTCTATTCACACTCCAATTTGATAAAATTGCAATAAACTAATTATAATAAAAGCAGACAACTTTAATAACATTATTATCAGGACAAAAGCGCCTACAATAAAAAACAGAGTAAGGACACATGAGGGGAGAGAACAGGAATAGAAGGCTTGTAATCTAAAGACAGATGAAAGGTGACCACGTGTTTTTAGATCTCAGATGCACAGAGTATTACATAATTTAGTTATTCCCAATGTACTGCCTACTGTTCAAGTACCTGAAAGTCTTCATTTATATGATTTTCTTTGTTTGCTTAGGAGTGTTAATAAAGTAGCACTGGTAGCAGCATAATCCAAAAAGATGTAATTCTAAAATGCGTGCAACTATTATTACTTACCATATTACTCAGATCCAAAAGAGGTCCCTTTGTATTTTCCACTGCACCAGCTCAGTAGCAAAGCCCCCATTTTGCAAGAACTGGCAGCTTGAAGATCCACAAGTAAAAATGTAGGCTACAGCATTTAATTATAACTTGCATAGTTTGGATGATCTGGAGGCAGTAGGAGAAAAAGTGTTTTGCTTTTTAAAACAACATTTGTTTTCTCTTCTCTGCATTCTGCAGTGATAATACATACAAACTCCCACAGCAGTCCCAATCTATCCCAGATGGGATATAAGTAGTCCATGAGAAAGTTAAGACGTTTATGAAGTTCATAAAAGGTGGGAGTCATTATTAAGATGAGATTTACTGAAAGAAAATTATTTCAAAAGAATTCTTCCTTTTTAAAATTCACAATGCCTGTTATCCTTCAGTTGGTGGGATTTTTTGTGTTTTGCCCAAATATTCTATGTACAAAGGCATTATCTTTTATTAAAGAGCTGCTAGAGGTTAGGACTCTCATTTTACACATGTAATGTTAAACTCCATGAGTTCTTTCACAAGTTTTTATCATTGAGAGTTCTTTGTTCCTAATCTAACATCATTGATGAAACCAAATCAAGCCTTGTTTCCAATTTAGATTGGATAGCTGCTACAATTTACCTAGCAAGACTTTTGAAGTGGCCTCCTTTTTTTGTTTATGATTGAGTCTCTGATTACCTAATTGAATTTTCTCAAGACCATGACAGCTAGAAGAAATGACAGTAAAGATTAAGGAAAAACAACCTAGTCATCCTTGTTGTTATAATATGAATTCCTCTAAGTCCTGTGGCCTAACTCCTCAGCCTTCTTCTAAAAAAATACAAACAAAAAAGGAGATCCTGTTAAACATGATGACAACAGTGAGTGCAAATCAGAGGTCATATCAGAAAGGTGTGAAGGGGAAGAATGGATTACCAAATTAATGTCTTTGAACTTGTGTGAGCTTGCTGACTTTCAGAATTATGTGTGCAACCTCTTGCACAAAAATTCATTTCTGTCTCCAATACATGGTTAGGCTTCATGTTTACAAGCTTTTTAATAATTATTTGCTTGCTTCTAAGTTGCAGTTCTTAGCTGCATGCTCATTCTCAATTTCATTATCAGTTTTGAGCCCTTACTCTCTTATTTCACTTTTCCCTTATGTCTTACGTATTCAACCTTTTGGTAGGTTGAATTTATGGGTATGAAAACTCAGAAAAAATATATGGTCTCCACCTGCTTGTTCCAGAATGCCTCACAATTCCTTCTAAGCTAAGCTCCCACTGATGCTGATAAAGGATAATGCTTTGACGCCTTCATGACTGTGGAAGTCAAACACAATGAAGGTCAAGTAAATGCAATGGTGGAATGGCACAAAAATTTCAGGGATTACCTTCAGTGATTTCTCTTTAGCAATTTTGTTTTGAATAAAAGATATGCCAATTCTGAAGCTGTTTAATTGCCTTGGAGAAGCGTGACATGAATTTTCATACAAATATGGTTTTTATGCAGAGTGAAAATCTTATGCTTGTTGAAGAAACCCACAATGCATGACTTTGTTTTGAGAGTCTGAGTTCACATTTTACATGAAGGCATATGTACTTTTAGCAATGCAGGTTACTATCTCTAAAATATCTGTATGTCTTATGAATATTTTGAGAAACTCTGAGCCAGGCTCATTTCTAACATAACTAGAAGTCTGCATCTGAGATCTTCATAGCAGAAGAGCAGAGAAGTACTGGTTAGGCTTACCTTCTATGACAGCCTGGGGCACTACACTTAAAAGGCAGAAAGGAGTATTTCACCACATACTGTACGTTCAATACTTAAGTGAGTGAACACTGAAAATAAATTGAGTAATTAAGTATATTATTTTGTAGAATCATAGAGTAGTTTGGGTTGGAAGGGACCTTTAAAGGTCGTCTAGTCCAACCTCATGCAAGGAGCAGGGATATCTTCAACTAGATCAGGTTGCTTAGAGGCCTGTCCAACATGATCTTGAATGTTTCTAGGGATGGGGCATGTACCAGCTCTCTGGGCAGCCTGTTCCCATGTCTCACCACCCTCATTGTAAAAAATATTTTCCTTATATCTAGTCTGAATCTACCCTCTTTTAGTTTAAAACCATTACCCACTACAGGCCCTACTAAAAAGTTTGTCCCCATCTTTCTTACAGTCCCCCTTTAAGTATTGAAAGGCTGCAATAAGGTCTTGCCAGAGCCTTCTCTTCTCCAGGTTGAACAACCCCAACCCTCACAGCCTGTTCTCACAGGAGAGGTGTTCCATCCCTCTGATCATTTTTATGATCCTCTAGACCCACTCCAACAGGTCCATGTCTTTCCTGTGCTGAAGACTCCAGAGCTGGATGCAATACTCCAGGTGGGGTCTCACCAGAGCAGAGTAGAGGGGCAGAATCACCTCCCTCGACCTGCTGGCCATGCTTCTTTTGATGCAACCCAGGATATGGTTGGCTTCCTGGGCTGCAAGCACACATTGCTGGCTCATGTCCAGCTTTTCATCCACTAGTATCCCCAAGTTCTTCTCTGCAGGGCTGCTCTCAATCTCTTCATCCCCCAGCCTGTATTGATAACAAGGGTTGACCCGACCCATGTGCAGGATCTTGCACTTGTCCCTGTTGAACCTCCTGAGGTTCACATGGGCCCACTTCTTGAGCTTGTCCAGGTCCTTCTGGATAGCATCCCATCCCTCAGGCATGTCAGCAGAGCCACTCAGCTTGGTGTTGTCTGCAAACTTGCTGAGGGTGCACTCAATCCCACTGTATATGTCATTGATGAAGATATTAAACAGTATTGGTCCCTGTATGGACCTCTGAGGGACACCACTTATCACTGATCTCCGTATGGACATTGAGCTGCTGACCGCTACCCTCTGGATGTGACCATCCAACCAATTCCTCATCCACTGAACAGCAAATCCATATAACTCCAATTTAGAAGGAGGGATGTTGTGGGGGACTGTATCAAAGGCCTTACAGAAGTCCAGATAGATGACATCTGTAGCCCTTCCCTTGTCCTCTGATGTAGTCACTCCATCATAGAAGGCCACTAGGGTGGTCAGGCAAGACTTGCCCTTGGTGAAGCCCTGCTGGCTGTCTCCAACGTAATTTGAAATACAAACAATGTAGCACTGTTGACTAACATTATTCTTTCTATTTCCTTTGATATGATGTGGCACCTACATACACAGTAGAGAACAATAGGTAATAACACAAATGTTGTTGTAATCTTTCAGGAACGTAAAACAGGATTACCAGGATCCCTCTGTTCTCTTCTGGTGTAAAAACATGTGGAAGGGAACAAATTAATTCAATGAGTCTGTCACTGTTGAGGATCAGCTGATAAGCCACATCTCTGCATCCTCTTTGTTTCATGCGACCAGCAGGGATGCGGGTACTGGCTGTCAGCCAGTCTGTCTGCTATTACTTCCCTTTGGGAACCGCATGGCATTTTCATGGAACTGGAATTATAAAATTTTAATAGTGTTGGATTTTGGGGTATTTTTTCAAGTACCCTTTATCACAGCATTTCAGATTTCCAATTCCATTTAAAATAAGTTTAGTTTAAACGCTGAGAACTTTTTCCAATACAATATTTTTTCTAAAAGTACTTCAATTCAGTTTGAGTTTATGTAGACTCATATTGAACAGAATTTATTATAACAGGAAAATTAAAAAATAAACACCAAAGAGCAGATTTAATCCAAATTTTACAGCAAAAGCCAGTGCAATATATTAGAGTCAGACTGTATCATGGCTTTTGTGTTGCTGAGCATCACTGACCCAAGTAATCTTGAAATCCACAAAATAATTCATATGAATACGTGTAGCTGACATTTTCTAGCATCATCATCAACATTCTGTATTGCAGTCAGGAGGCTAGTGATTGTATAAAATGTTCTGCTTTGAGTATAGAACTATAAAAGCTTTGAGGAATGTAATCTCACCAGCAAGTTTAGTGTTTTCTTGGAAATAATTTTGCTAATTGTAAGAATTAACCTGGTTTAATCCATGGCATATTGAATTGCTGAAGTGCCCAGAACATCATTATCATCAGCATCATGCACTCTCATGCATCTCCTTGTTTCTTTTCTCTTCAGTCTCTGTAAGGTGAGAGTCTCCTTTTTTCTTTCCTGTTTGTCTTGTGTCTCTCACTTCAGATGGGAAGCAAATAGTTCTAAACTGGGTTGCCAGTATGTCAAGTGCCCTGCCTTTTTGTTACTGCTTTTATTTCTTCTGGAGATTTAGCATAGTTCACCATTGTTGTTGGCTTCCTCTGAAACCTCTTCTGCTTCATCCATTAGGTCAGACTTAGAGTAATGTCATATTCTATTGAGCATACTTATGTTCAAGAAAGAGACTGCATTGTATGAGCAAGAATATGTCAGGTTTTGTAACTGGTTTTGATAAAGTATGCCTATGAAAAAATCTTTACAGTCCAATCATAATTATTTAAAAATATTAACAGTGATAATATCCTGTACTTTTTAGTTGCATGGCATAAAGTGTTCTCTGCCTCTGCAAATGATGTAAAAAATGTTCATTTGGCAGATTCAGGTATCTGCAAATAGGTTAAAAAAAAGGATCTTTCAGTGTCAGATTTGCATATCATCTCAGTAATTTACAGTTAAAAACTAATAGCCAGACCTCAATTGAAATTTACTTGTGTGGAAAAATACTGAAAAATTATGAGGTGCATCAGCTAAAAACAAAATAATTGGGCAGAATTTGTACATTTAATTGCTTAAGCTGTTTCATACACATGAAAAGAGAATATTTCTAAAGAAAACAGCACTACCAAACTGTTAAGTATCCATTTTTTAATGATTACATTCTATCAAAGGTTGGATGCTCAGAAGCTCAGTTGTAAAACCTCACATAAAAATGGTGAGTGAAATCATCCACAAATTCCCCAGACAAATAATTTACAAATTCCTCCTTGTGCTTAATTTTTCTCTGTCCTGTTTTGTAGACCTACGTTAATGTCCTGGTTTGGGCTGGAATAGAGTTAATTTTCTTCTTAGTAGCTGGTGCACTGTGTTTTGGATTTAGTGTTAGAATAGTGTTAATAACACAGTGATGTTTCAGTTGTTGCTAAGTAGTGCTTATCCTAACTTAAGGATTTTTCAGTTTCCCATGCTCTGCCAGCAAGGAGGTGTACAAGAAGCTGGGAGGGAACACAGCCAGGACTGGTGACCTGCACTAGCCAAGGAGATATTCCATACCACAGCATGTCATGCTCAGTATATAAACTGGGGGGAGTTGGCTGGGAGGGGCAGATCGCTACTTGAGCATTG
>VYZV01010160.1:5534-35006 GCA_013401275.1 Pandion haliaetus
GGGGGAAGAGGGGCGCCTGAGGAGGCTGATGGCCCTGCAGCCCGTGGTGAGATGGCAGGCTGCCCCCCTGCAGCCCATGGAGGTCCATGGTGGAGCAGAGGCTCCCAAAGATGGCCGTGACTCCGTGGGAAAGCTCACTCTGGAGCAGTGTGTGACTGAAGAGCAGCCCGCAGAAAGGACCCACGCCAGGGAAGTTCAGGAAGAACTGCAGCCCACGGGAAGGACTCATATTGGAGAAGTTCGTGAAGGACTGTCTCCTGTGGGAGGGACCGCACAGTGGAGCAGGGGACAAGTGAGGAATCCTCCCCTTGAGGAGGAAGGAGCAGCAGAGACCATGTGTGGCAAGCTGACTCAACCCCCATCCCCTGTTCCCCTGTGCTGCCAGGGGGAGGAGGGAGAGAGAACTGGGCATGGAGTTGAGCCGGGAAGGAGGGAGGGGTGGAGGGATGGTGTTCTGAGGTTTGATTTTACTCCTTAATATCCTTGTTTTGGTTTGATTTGTAGTAAATTAATTTTGTTGAGCCTGTCTTTTGCCCATGAATGTAAGTGGGGAGTGATCCCTCCCTGTTGTTGCCTCGACCCACGAGCTTTTCATTTTATTTTCTCCTCACCCCACTAGGGCCAGTGGGGGGAGTGAGGAAGCAGCTTCACGGTGCTTTGTTACCAGCTGGGCTTAAACCACAACAGTATAGTAGCAACAAAATGGAGGAGTTAGTATTAAGTTATTATATTTAGAAGACATTTCTTAGAGTTTTAGACATGAGCCTAAAGTAGTTCCCTCAAAAAAAGCAGCATGTGTAAACATGACAATTGGCAGTATGGATATAAAACTACTTTGGATGCAGATTTCAAATATGAAGCCATTACTTTATTTCAGAAGTGGATCCAACATACAGATCATCTTGTACTACTTGAGGCACAGGGCTTAGACAAAATGAAGTTAGTATTCTGTATCAAAAGCCCTTACAAAAAGCTGTTCCATCTTTTTAATTTATATCTATGAAAATGATCAGGTAGCCCATACACAGTATTTGTCATCTTGGTGAGTCATCAAGAGGGGTCTGTATCCTTTCTTTATTACATACATAGCACTACTCAAACTTTCTGTGATTCCTCTGACAACTTTCAGAAGGAAAAGCATAATTGATCTCTCATTTGAAAAATGGATACATCCTGCAGCTCTTAATATGCATATATCACATTTTAAACTATTGCCAAGTTGGAACACTAGCGCATAGCACATCCAGTTATTGAACACTAAAGCAGACTTGAGCACCATTCAAGACTACACTTAAAGCTTTAGGGCACTGGCAAAGAGTGTAGTCTAAAAATCTGCCAGATTCAAACAAGCCACATTTAATACTGGAAGATACCTACACTAAAAAAAACCACCACATTTTAGTATGTTATCTTCTATCCCCATATTCCATATAATTGATAGTTACACAAATAAGTATACAACTGTTTACCTAGCATTATGCAATATTTATGTAGCTATCAGCAAGACAAAGGAGTCTTATCTTTCCTTACTTCTCTAAAAATCATTTTGAGCAACTCTAGAGCTTTACCAGTACCCTCCAACCCAACTGATGCAAGGCCAGGGTACAGCCTCACACTGCCATTCCTCAATTCAGTAAGGTACCATCCTATTGATAAATCCTAGTGACTTACAGGTGTGAATCGTGTTTTACAATTCACTTGTAATCATCACTAAACCAGAAATTTTAGGAAACATCCACAAGTGCTGAGGGAGCTAGCTGATGTCATTGACAGGCCACTGTTTTTGAAAGGTCATGGTCATCAGGGAACATTCTTGATGACTGAAGCAAAGTAAGTATCAGTCCTATCTTCAGGAGCAAGGAAGATCTGGAGAACAACAGGATACTAAGACTCACCTTGATCCCTTGGAAGGTGGTGCAGTAAATGGCCCTGGAAAACCATTTCCAAACACATGAAGGACAAGGTCAGTAGTCTGCATGGATTTATGACAGGGAAGTCACATCATACCAAACTGAGAGCCTTCAACAATATAAGCACCTCCACAGGTGAGACAAAAGCAACTGATGTTGTTCATCTCATCTGCAGCAGGGCTTTTGATACTGTCTCCCATACCAACCTCATGTAAACTGATGAGGTACAGGCTAGAGAAATGAAGTGATGTGGACTGACTTGGCTAGCTCCAACGATTGGCATCACAGCCAGTTCAGTGGGGGGCCAGACACTAGTGGTGTTCTCCAAGGGTCAATACTGTTTAACATCTTCATCAGTGACCCAGATGATGGGACAGAGTGCAGCTTCAGCAAGTTTACAGATAATAGAAAACTGGGAGAAGTAATTCAAACACCAGAGGGTTGCAGTGATACCAGAAGTACCTTTAAGAGCTGAAGAAATGGGCTGACAGCAATCTCATGAAGTTCAAAGGGATGTGCAAAATCCTGTACCTGTGGAGGAATAACCCCATGTACGAGAACTGACTGGCAATCAAACAGCTAGAAAGCAGCTTCGCAGAATAGGACCTGGGAACCCTAACAAGCTGAACAATATCCAGGAATGTATACTTGCAAAGGCCACCATCCTCCTGGGGTGCACTAGAACAGCATTGTCAGCACTTTGAAAGTGGTGATCCTTCCTCTCTACTCAGTACTGATGCAAGTTTTACCTTGTTTGATTTCTACTATTTTGCAGAAGATTTTTGAAAGGATTTTTTGAAGGAAAGATTTGTTCCATCTTTGATATTTAAAAAAAAATACTAGTTCTAGCAAATTCTGCCCCCACCCTAAGATTTATTTCTCATGAAATACTGTAACCCAGAGAGCCACAGTTTGTTACCTGAAAGCATGCCAGAAATTCATGTTGCATCATAGGATTATATATATGCTCAAATAGCCCAGAGAAACAGATTCAGACAAAGCCAGTGTACAGCAGTCCATTGTTTCCCCTTTCCATAGCCCCACCATTACTCTGCTCTGCATGGCTGAAAGCATATACATCTCTTCCCACTGCTTCCCAGAACACCATGCTGTCTTTTTTCTGTCCAATAAAAACTTGTCATTGTTTATATTTCACACAGCATTAGGGAAAGGAACAGAGATGAGGCTATCACAAGTGCCTGTACCGTGTCTAAATTCTTATACTCAATTCAGTGAAACTCCGAGTTAGCACCAGACACTGTTAGGACTTATACCCACTAGATCCAACATAACCATTACCAACAAGTATAATCTCACTCTTACTACAGAAATTGAGAACAACATCTAGACATTCTGTGACACTGCAATGGTCAAGTGTCATGGTTTAACTCCAGCCAGCAACTAAGCACCACACAGCCGCCCAAATGTCCTTGTTTCAGCTGGGATAGTTAATTTTCTTTCTAGTAGCTGATATAGTGTTATGTTTTGGATTTAGTACCACAATAATGTTGATAGCAACAACTGAAAACAGTGTGTTAAGTAGTGTTTAGACTAAGTCAAGAATTTTTTCAGCTTCTTATGCCCAGCCAAGAAGACAGCTAGAGGTGCACAAGGAGTTGGGACAGGACACAGCCAGGACAGCTGACCCAAACTGGCATTGCATATCATGTGATGTCATGCCCAGTACATAAACTGGGGGCAGTTGGGGCAGGAGAGCAGATTGCTGCTCAGGAACTAACTGGTCATCAGTCAGCAAGCAGTGAGCAATTGCATTGTGCATCACTTGTTTTATATCTTCCAATCCTTTTATTATTGTCATTTTATTACCATCACTTTTCTTCCTTTCTGTCCTATTTATCTGTCTTTATCTCAACCCACAAGTTTTACCTTTTTTTTTCCCACACCAATTCTCTCCCCCATCCCACTGGGTAGTGGGAAGTGAGTGAGCAGCTGCATGGTGCTTAGTTGTTGGCTGGGGTTAAACCACAGAAGGTGACAACCCAAACATCCTAAAGCATTTGTGAATTCTGGTCCACACATGTATGAAACAAATCTGCAGAAGTTAAGTTGGTGCCTGGAGAAGAAAGGGGACTAATTCCAGCACACCTTTCTGGATTACTGTAACACACCTCTAATCCTTCAGAAGGCCATTACTCCCACTGCCAGCAGATAAGAGGCAAAACACTACTTTTGATACAATTATTGTAGGCAGTACTTTTATTATTTGTCATCCATTACAGTCCTTGGCTGCAGTAATGTAGCTTGGCAGGAGAAAAAGCATACAGAGGCAGCTTGTACAACTACTGCCCTATGGGAAAGTGCAGCTTAAAAAAAATCATGTGGAAATTATGTATGAGTTTCAACAAATTGAATCTTAAAAACTCTTAGCATCCAAGTTAAAAATTAACTAGCAGAGGGATAACATTAATTACTATCCCTTCCACATGCTTAATAGCAGGTGAATTCAAGTACCTTTTCTGTATATGAAGACACATATTACACAGAAATAAGCAGATTGCTACCACACTCAACTGTTTCCAAATATTATTCTATTAAACTTATTCTCATAACAGTCAAATCACTTCATGGAATTTTAGACCAAGGTCACAGATCCCTAGAAGTGTGATAAAACTTCAATGTCCATCTTATTTCTCATCCCAGCTGCAACTCATATGGGAAGGAACTAACATCACTGCTAACAGACTAGTTTCTCCAGGAAAGTGGGATCTAAGTCTGCCATAAGCCTGTGCTCTGCAGGACCATGTGCTTATGTAGCACCTTCACTGAGGAAAGCAATCTTCCAACTTTTATGGCATCTGTCAGAAAGTTTTTTTCTTAAACTAGTATTTCTAACATTCACCTAATAGGACATTACTTAATTTTCCAGACTGAAGAAAAAATGAAATAGACCTCCATGATTTATACCTGTATAAATATCTGAAGTAACTATCAACTCATGCCAGTATGCTTTTGCTGAAACATACCTTGTAAAGAAAGTTAAAATATACTACAGTTTTAGTAGCATTTATGATATGGGTCTTCATGTTTAGCTTAAGTAAAACTAAACAATTCCTTCTAAGTCATATATTTCAGGTTAGTAGATTTGTTTATAGAAATGCATCTTTCTTCAGTAAAAAGTATTTTTAAAAGCCCAAGGTCAAGTTTCCTTCCAATAGACAGTTATGTTATAGCTGTAAGAAGCAGATTACCTGCATGATGGTCTGTGCAACTACTCAGCAGTCAAGATATTAGAAATTCATTTGTCTTGAAGACAGTTTATATGGAAGCGAAAAATGCGATGCCTTAGTTTTACTGCAGTTTCAGAAACCACATTATCTCATGTGGTTATGTGATGAACTAATTTTAGAAGTGTTAGTGTTTTAGTTTTAATCCAGCTAATTTCAAAATCCCAGCTTTCACTGAACACTACAGCTTTTCCCAGTGATAGTTGTGCATTATGAATTTTCATGGGAGTAATTCCTATAGTTAATAGTTTAAGTAACATATTTCAGTACATTTCAACAGATTTTACACAGAATAATCAACAACTAGGAAGCGTCACAGGCACAAGGCAGCTGACATCTTTAAGTGCAGTGGAACAATTTAGTCAGGGAAGTACAACTACATTCAAGGTGAGACAGCAAAACCAAAACTGAACTAGTCATATTGATATCAGTAGTGCTGGGAAAATATAGAAGCTGCTACTAACCACACACCCCTGCCCTGCCTGTCCACTACTTGCCTTCATAATTCCATATATTCAAGCTTCTGCTCCATCAGCCCTGTTTGCCAAGAAACAATAAGGAAAGTACCAACACCAAGAACCTGAGATGCCATTACTTCTTGGTTCAGTGACATCTGAATTGCTTCTATATGTGAAAGGAAATTTTGATGCTGCACTTTCCAATAGTATAGAATCGAGTTATATTCTAGATGTGGCAGAGGACAAAGGGGATGCATTAAAAAAATGCATCTGCCCAAGAAATTCAGGGTATGGATGCCCAAAGGATGAAGGACAGCTTAGACAGCAATAATCACTTAATATGGTAGATTGTTCTATCACTCCTTGCTACTAGAGAGAAGCAAAGCATGAAAGTGCATTTGGGAAGAACAAAAGACCACAACAGTCATAACAGGTACTTATGGTCCCATGAATAAGTCTTCCTAAACAATGGTTCATAGGTATATTAAGTTTCAGATCTCACTTCCCCTTCTTGATTCATTGATTTTAGAGCAGATGCAGGAATGACTTACCTAGTTACAAGCAGAATAACCACTTAAAACGCTGAAATGTGCTACTTTGCATAAACCCAAGAAATAAAAGTGCTTAACTGAACTGAAAGATCTGACTGTCCACTAATAATAAAACTGGAAAGAACATTTAACAAAGTAGAAGTTAAACTCTTCCTCAAGCCATCAGGAGAAATATAGGTACAAATACCTCTACCAAATTTGACATGAGGTTTTAAAGACTCAATCATCAGTGTTCCACAGAGCAAGAAAATACCAGAAATGCTACACTGAAACTTTGTTAAATATAGAATCATAGAATAGTTTGGGCTGGAAGAGACTTTTAAAGGTCATCTAGCCCAACTGCCCTGCAATAAGCAGGGACATCTTCAACTATCAGGCTGCTCAGAGCCCTGTCTATCCTGTCAGTGGGCACTATGGAGAGAGTCTGTCTCTCCATCACCTCCTCCCCATTACGTATTTACACAAAATGTTATGTTAAGAGACTTCTCCAGACTAAAGTCTCATCACTCCTAACTTTTCCTCATATGAGAGGTGCTCCAGCCCCTTAATCATCTTCATAGCCCTTCACTGGATTTGCTCCAGCAGCTCCATATCTCTCCTGCTGGGGAGCCCAGACCTGCAGACTGTACTCCAGGTGTGGTCTCAAGTCCTGACTAGAGAGGAAGGATCACCGCATTTGACCTCCTGCCTAGGATGCTGTTGGCTGCCTTTGCTACAAGGACACATTGCTGGCTCATTTTCAAAGGACCAAAGGTCTTTTGTGCAGAGCTGCTTCTCAACTGGTCTGTCACCAATGTACACTGGTGCATGGGGTTATGCCTCTGCAGGTACAGGACTTTGCACTTCCCTCATTGAACCTCATGCAGTTCTGTCAGCCCCTTTCTCCAGCCAGCTGAGATCCCTCTGAATGGCAGCAGCACAACCCTCTGATGTATCAGGCAGCGTATCTGATGTGTTTCTGTTTGCAAATTTACTGAGGTTGCACTCTCTCCCATTGTCCAGGTCACTAATGAAGATGTTAAATAGTACTGTCTCCAGTATCAACCCCTGGTATGCATCGCTACTGACTTGACTCCAGCTGGGTTTTTTTAATCACTTAGTGGTTCAGCCAATATTCTTTCCACCTCACTGTACACTTATTTTACCGATACTTTTGTCAGCGTGTCTACATGTATGTTGTGGAAGACAATGTCAAAAACCTTACTAAAGTAGAGGTAAACAACATCCACTGCTCTTCCGTCACCCACCAAGCTAGTCACGTCATTGTTGAATCCTATCAGGTTGGTTAAACATTATTTCTTTGCCCCTTTTTAAATCCCTGCTGGCTACTCCTGATCATCTCAGAATCATAGAATGGCATAAATAGAATAAACAGAATCATATAAATGGAACTACATTCCCAGGATTACTTTTTTGTAGTATCCCTTTCTGAAGGAACACACAACTAATTTAACAGGTTACTATTCCTATTTATTGTACCATGTAACATATCAAAAATATGAACACTAAATTATCAGAAAGAGCTGGGAATGAGGAAAAGCATTTTTTCCCCCACTAAATTAATCCAGCTTTTATTTTCCCCTTGCATAATAACTATCTATTGGCAGTACCTCTTGACAAGGAGCAAGGGATTAACTATGTAGCTGGCCAGAAGCATCTATTCTCTTTAATCTATTTTTCTGAAGGGGCCATCTGCTCTTATTTCTTCATTTCATGGCCTAGCTTGAAATTGCATTCACTATTCTGTTAGTATTTCAATTAGTTACATGAAAAAAATTTCTCCCTTGTCAGGATAGCTGTCCTGAGGATTAAATACTGTAAGGTGAAGAAGGAAAAGGAGTTATTAACAAAAGCTGATTGACTATAATTGATACAGCTCAAATAGCTAGTTAGTCATTAATAAAATAAAGGGAAAATAATGCTCTAATATTTTTTTTTATTACGACACTGCTTGACATCCATTACTGACAGGTATGCACAGCCATGTCTTAAGGCACTGAATCTGAATAAAGGGACTATGTTTGCTTTCTGTATTCTCTGCACTCAGCTCTTTTCAGATGACTCTGCAGAAAAGCTTCAAATCTCAGCTTTGATTACAGCACCAAAAACTTCCAAATGAGGTGCCCAAAAATACCTCATACAAATGGTGACAAGACATACCTACATGATTAGTATCATTTGCACAGACTTACAAATAATGAGTAGTTACTTCTGAAAAATTTACTCACTAGAAGTACAGGTTTGAGCTCTAGCCAGGTATTAATATTATTGTACTGAAGTTAAACAAAGGATTCTGAAAGGACTATGCAGAATGAAACCTATAGTTTTACATCCTACTTCAGAAGTACTTTTCTTTCCCACTTGGATGATTGTTTTTTCTATCCATTTCACTGTTTTCCCCAGCAGAAAGATGAAACAGGAGGCTATCCATCAAGCTGAGTACCTTAGTGTCTAGAATGGCTAACTTCTCAGCATCATAGAATGGGTTGGAGGGGACCTTAAAGATCATCTAGTTCTAACCACCCCTGCCATGGGCAGGGACACCTTCCACTAGACCAGGTTGCTCAAAGCCCCAGCCAATCTGGCCTTGAACACTTCCAGGGAGGGGGCATCCACAGCCTCTCTGAGCAACCTGTTCCAGTGCCTCACCACCCTCACAGTGAAGAATTTCTTCCTTACATCTAGTCTAAATCTGCCCTCTTTCAGTTTAAAGCCATTAGCCCTTGTCCTAGCATTACATACCCTTATAAAGAGGGTGTCATCTTCATGCAAGCCGTAACAGACAGCATTCTAGCCTAGACAACCAGTCATTGAAAGCTTTGGTCATTGCTTTGAGCACGTTGACAAAAATAAGGGATCAGTGCCTTGAGGAGCTACAAGCTACTCAGCAGCAGAAAACATTGTGTTAGCATAACGCTCAGCATACCACTGAAGTCCACAGAAACTACTGATATACTGGTTAAGAAAGTAAATAGCATCTATTTTCCTCTATCGGGGCATTAATTTATAAAGGATAATTTGTCTAGAGTTCTTTATAGAGCTGATGTCACAGCCAGCTACTTGCCAAAATGTGAAATACACATCAGCATTTTTAATTAACCTTATATTGAACTATGTGAACTATTACTTAGCATTCCAAACAAGCTCTATTATTTCAGGAGATTTGTAAATTCAGTAAGTGCATCTATGAACAAATGATTTATAAATAACATTATGGTAGTTTCCCTGCACTCTCCATTTAATCAGCTGATAATAATGGGATGTTATAAGAGCTTAAAGTTTAAAAGTCTGGCAAGGTATTTCTTTTAAAGCTTCATTCAACACTTATCAAATTGGACTGATAGCAGTCTTGCTAGTTAAAGTATACATCAAGAGAACACCATAGGCCAAAGCTATTTCAGGTCCCAGCCATATCTCAATTGTATCTGGAAGCCCTGTGTCCAAAGATAAGGTAGTTCTATTATAGCTACAGCATTCAGTCTACATTTGAGCCTCAGCTTGTGATCAAGGTATGAGCAGTGAGGACAAATACCTATGAGATTGCCAAGCAGAAGGATGCAACCAATACTAATTTCAAACAGGGCAGTTACCAATTAAAGCCTTTATACCTTGAGCATCAACTTTTTATATTCACATAGTGAAGCTACATGAAAAGTAATAATGACAAAACGATTCTCTAAGCACTGAAGTCTCAGTTAACCAAATACCGGCTTTCAGGAGGGACTGCGTTTTCAGGTGCAGACAGAACACATGCGGCTGCAAGAGTTCTTGTGACAAGCGAACCCCGATGGCACCCAGGACTCGGGTGCAGCTCCCACAAAGGCAGCTCCCGTCTCTCCTTAGGGGGCTGACACCCCTTCCTTTCCCGGCCATTCCCTTTCCCCGGGAGCCCCGGCAGGGCTGCATGGGCTGCGCGCCAGCCCCCCCTGCTGACGCAGCGCCAGCACTGCACTTACGGGACGGTGCCGTCACGCCGAAAGTGCAGGCTACGTTCTATTCCAAGTAGTTCCAAAAAATGGTCTACAAGGCCGTTCAGAAAGAGCTCCACGCAAAATTAAAACCTGCACGATGATTTCTCTAGTACTTTAGGGACCTGCTGCTAATACAGTAGAGTTTTCTGATACAGGGATAGCATGCAAAAACCTTCCTGGGTAAGTGATCTTCAAAATTCCAGCATCGCTGTATTTAAGATGCTCTATAGGTATCCTGCAGGAAAACCCATTGTGGAACGCTTCCGCTCTTTCCAGCGTGTGCTCATAATCATACTGATAATTGCCCACGATCCCCAAATTCACAGAAAAAATAAGGCTCGAAGAAATCTTAAAAGGTCATTAATTCTCTCACAAGCATTTTATATGACAACACATGTCATTCCCAACATTTGTTTCAAAAACATAAGTCTTCTGTTGTATGCTTTTATACAGTAGGCCAATAAAAACCTAATCATTTTTCCAGACCATGGATGCATGGTGTAATAAAAAGGTCAAAAGTATGTGATAAGTGAAAAGACTCTTTAAGACCAATTTGTGTTATACAAGACAAATTGGACCACAGTAGTCCTTTCCACTCTTAAGATCAAGTACTAAGGTGCCACATTTCACCTTGCACACTAGTCAGCCTAGGATGTCATTAGGGTATCTCTAGAAAAGCAGCAAGCGTTAACTAGAGCTAAAGATACCACTGCAACCTATCTGCTGTGAAGCAGACTAACTCCCCCTCATACATCAGGATTTAAATGGAGAAACTCTGTCAAATCATTACCAAGAAACTTTCACTTTATCAAACTCTTCCACCTACTACAAAAGTTTTAGGAAACCCCTGTAAGGAAGGCAGAAAGCTCAGCTGTGACACTGCCTTCTTCATTGACATCAGGACTTCTTGATACTAAAAAAAACCAGGCTGGAAGTAGTCATGAAACAGTCAGACAATTAATACAGTGAAAAACCACTCTAAGGTTCTGAATTTCCATGACTGTACAAACAGACCAAGAACATCATACTCAAACTGTGTCAAAGCAAGTCTAGAAGAGAAAAAATTGTTTTCCTTCAAACTCAGGAAAGGGTTTAGGGTATAGTTAAGCATAACAAAAAGCCATGAAGGAACCAGACATTACGGACTTCAGGGCTTTTCACTTTTGCAAAAGTGAAATTTATCATTGAACATTAGTTTGGAGGTCAGCACAAGAGAAACAGGTGATTTTTTTACTTCACTCGTTTACCCCATAAAGCTGTGTCACCCAAGTCTGCATACAATAGAGCACATCATTTCTGCCTGGTAGAGCAGGAGGAAGACAACAAAAAGATCAGATCCTCAGTATCTGAGGGGTAAAGAGCTCAGGGAACAAAAACTGGGCTGCTGACCAGAGACATATCAGGACTGGTGCTTCACTGCCACCTCTAGTTAATTAGGATACAGCTTAAAGTGAACCAGTAACAAAAACTTTTGTCCATTATCAGTTAATGGAAAAGGAGATGCACGAAAGGAAGAATGACTGCATTAAAAGCAGTTCTTCCTTTTCTACATCTTTCAAAGACATCATTATCCCAAGGCAGAAGGAAAAACTAACTGAAAATATCTACAACTTTTTGCTTTCAAACACATCTGCTTTCCAGAGTACTGTTACTGGATGATCAGAGGCAGTAAGAGACTACAGATGCATTTATTCTCCAAGCATTCAGTAAGTGCAGCAGCATTCAGTGTCAGAGCAATATCTGCAGTTTTGACTTCTTCCTAGATTCTTTGTCTTGTCCACAAAAAGGCATTTCTTTCGTACAACCCAAACAGAGTAATAAAGTTGAAAATCAGCAAATCCTCAAAGGATTTGCAACTTCAGATTTTCACTGTCACTACATTATGCCAAGATCAGCACAGGAACAGTTATAACAAATTTTCTTTTGGATTAAGTGCAAGAACAATAGGTTTACTGAAATGATTTCTAATCTTTTAGGTTTCCAATTTTTTTGTCAAGAAATTCTTCCTAGAAAATAAAGACCTATAAAAGAATACCTATATAGGCCAAAAAAAAGTGAAAGATTTACCAACTACAAGAATTAAACTGACATTTGTTTGCTGCCTTGCAACTTTGTTGCTGTTGAGCTGCTAGCTGAAGTCAAAAGCCTGATAAACACATCAAAATAAGAAATGGAAGGCAGCCAGCAAAACAGCAACTGGAAATAGAGAATAGGAAGGAAGAAAATCCATTTAACTTTCCAGTTTCTTATTAATTTTACCTTGACAATAAGGTAAAATTCTAAAAAAGACAAAGAACAATAAGTGATAAATATGACAAAATTGAGTTCAAGCAGAGGAATATTTTAAGACAGGATAAATGCACAAAGAATAACACAGGCACTGCTCAGCCATTGAGAGACTCAGAAATATATTTCAGCTTAAAAATGTTTCTTCATTCCACCTCTACAGTTGCTACTTTTTAATTTGCTCCTTGTCATAAATAGCCAGCCTACACCTACTGTATATCCCAAGTCATTGACAGTTCAGTAAAGAGCCTAACAATTTACTCAAGATCAAAAGTCCAGAACTGCATCTCATTTTGAGTCACAGATAGAGATGCAAAATCTACCAGTTATTATATCTAGAAGTTAGTCATCCATTGCTAAAGCACTGTGCTTTATTTTTTCACTTGCACTTTTTTGGCCAGACATTTCATCACCACTTTAAATGGCCTCTTAGCACCTTTATATACCTCTGTGACAGTAGTAAGGCACTCAAACCACACATTAATGATCACTTTCACAAGCCAATCACACTAGCAAGAGGTCTACAGACCTTCTCAAGTTTGCAAAGCATTGTGTTTTTTCCATAATCTTCTCAAAGATTAAGACACACAGACTTCTGTACCTAGAATGTCAGAAGAAAATGAAATTCCATAGTCCATATGCCCTTAGATTAAGGCCATAAAGACACTGAGGTGCTAGAGCGTGTCCAGAGAAGGGCAACGAAGCTGGTGAGGGGCCTGGAGCACAAGTCCTATGAGGAACGGCTGAGGGAACTGGGGTTGTTTAGCCTGGAGAAAAGGAGGCTGAGGGGAGACCTTATGGCTCTCTACAACTACCTGAGAGGAGGTTGTAGTGAGGTGGGTGCTGGTCTCTTCTGTCAGGTGGCTGGTGACAGGACGAGAGGAAATGGCCTCAAGTTGAGGCAGGGGAGGTTTAGATTGGAGATTAGGAAAAATTTCTTTACTGCAAGGGTTGTCAGACATTGGAACAGGCTGCCCAGGGAAGTGGTGGAGTCACCATCCTTGGAAGTATTCAAAAAGCATGTAGACAAGGCACTTCATGACATGGTTTAGTGGGCATGGTTGATGTTTGGACTCAATGATCTTAAAGTTCTTTTCCAACCTAAATGATTATATTATCCTATATTAGTTTTCTAGCTAGTGTTGCACTTGGTAGTCACACTCAGCTAGCAGTATATGGATCTAAAGTAATTCCCAGAACTACTACCAACCCTACCAGGCAGCTCCCATTGCACAGGTGAGATTCACCTTCCCAGGTCTCAGGTGTAGATACCATTATCAAGGTACTCCACTTGCCCAGTATAAACATCCTGCCCTTTTGTCATTTTCTATTTAAAACAGTATTAATAATCTAAACATTAACTTGCAAAATTCCTGCCAAAACCAGGGCAAGAGCTCAGCTAGGAACAGTCAGTTAATTCACCATAAAATATTAGGTGTGTCAGTTACCAGTTAATCCATTTAAACATGCTTTTTACTGAAATTGTTAAATACTAATTAATTAATAAGTCATGCAGTACCACACTGAATATTTTACAGTGGCTACTCAACTCTGTTGATATCCAATTTTTTCAAATCAAAGTGCATCCTAAATTCTTTTGCTGCTTAATTATACTCGGAGCCAGAGGTGGGGGAAAACTCAGAGGGCAGAAAGATCACATACACAGATTTTAAGTACATGCAAGTTAAGTCAAACAAGCCACAGGCCAGAAGAGCAGCCATTCAGTGCTGTGACCTTCTTTCTGATTTCTCCAGTAAATAAGTACTCAGAAGGTTACAGTTTTAATTTGCATGGCTGGTGTCAAAAAGGATTGAAAGTGACAAACCATGTCAGTCCAAATTTGAAACCTTTAAATTCGATCTCTCTCATTGACTGCCAAAGTAAGTGTGCAAGTGAATTAGAAGTCAGCTTTAAACTAAACGTGATCATCAGTGAGTGGCTGCAGGCTAGAGTCATGCTTCAGAGCAGATGAGCCTAGGGTGAAGTATGTATGATTATCTTCAGCTGCATTTCACAGCAGCCCTGTTAACATGATTGGAATATCTGATAAATCACTTCCCCAGACTTTTAAGAGACCAAGACTGGAATCTAATTGTTAATAAGTCCTATGACTTTCCCAATACAGTTTCACTCCAGTAAAAACAAAGAACCATTACAAAAATGTGAACTTCCAAAGTGTTACTGAACAAGGAAGGCTGAGACACAACGGACAATCTCTGAAATATCTCTTCACTCCAAATCATATTACTTTTCATGCTGTCTTAAGAAAACAGAAGCAGAACCAAAGTCAGCCTTCACTGGTTTTATGGTGCCACCATCACACCATATTCATGCCTATTATTGTCACTAAATTTCTCATCACACTGAGCCTGCCAAATAACCAACTCCCCCTGTACATTTTCATAGACTTGTTTTGAAGTCTGATTACTAGAATACAACAGAAGAGTTTATTCCTTCTAGTTAACCTCCAAGAAAGACAACTTACTGACTTGCTGACTGAAAAAATCTTTGCAGTGCATATTACAAAATTTACTATTTTTTTAAAATTAATAGGATGCTCCAAGTAATTTTAAAACCCAATCAGGTTTCTTCAGTTGTATTTGCCTTACAAAACACCTATAACCTTCATAAAGTATTTTGCCAGCCTCCAAGAGCAGGACACTTGAAAGAATTTGCTCACATGGTTGAGACTACAGTGAGAAATAAAGGAAAGTTTGAGGTCACACCGCAACAGAGCACATGTAACACCATTAGGGGCTGGGAACAAGCAGCACCACACATCTGTCACATGCTATGAAATGCTTGTCTGCAGAGGAAAGTGGATGATTCAGTAGCAAACTGATTATTTATATCACAACATATGTATGTCACTTCACTACATATAATGAAGCAAATATTCTAGAGTTGCAAAAAATCAGAATTCTATTTGTGAAAAGTTAAAAAAAAACCTTGATAACTGCCCAGAAGCCCTTACATACCAAGACATATACATTAAAAATCAGTAACATCTATGGAACCTTAAGTTCCTTCTTCAACCATTTCTACAAAGCTATCCCTTACCTGCTAAAAATCAGATGGTTAATATCCTCTGCAATACAGAAAGCCAGTACACTTTTCCTTACACTCCGTTCTCCCTGATATTTATGGAAGTACTGGTCTGTCTGATTATTGAACTCCTACTCAAAATTTGACATAAGAAACAGCAAGCCTCTACTGATCACTACTAGACACATGGATCAGTAAAGTCATTCAATTTCCAGCTAGTACATACAGCCACCTACTGATGGGAAGGCTTGTTATTCCTGTACATCTTGTTGACAACTTAAAGGAAGCCTCACCAATTTAAGATATTACCTCAAATCTCAAAGTAGTTAAAACGAGCTTATAAGGAAGAATTCCACAGGTACAGTCTAGAGAAGTAAAAGCTGTCTTTTAGCAATGGCACTGGGACTCATAAGTATTTCAGCTGCCTTAACTTTGATTACAGAGTCCTCTCCACCTACACATTTAACATTATACAAACTATACGAGTATTAGACATCTGTTTTAATGTCTCCCCTGTTACAAAACATGTCTGGTATCAACATGTTTTATTAACATGTAGCTTCTTCCATCTGCAATTTCACATACTTTGCCCAATTCACAAAATACTTGTCATAAATCAATACTATACATAGATGTGAAAGAAGACAACGAAGATAAAGTAACTCTTCTCAGATCTTTCAATATTTTTCCAACATCACTCATGAACTAAGTCATGACAGTCAACATTACACTTGCACATTTACCAACATTTACATACAGCCCCAAATGCAANGGATCCTCGTGATGATAAACACCAAGAACTAGCCTGATTTCAGAACAAGCAGCACTTTCACATACAGAAATGTTTTTCAGATTTTGCATAAAGATGAGCACCTGAGAGCCATAAATAGCAAAAACATAAATACACAAGTAGTAAACTCTTGCTTCTTCACAGAATCTCAACTTTCCCAAGGTCCTTCAACTACAGAACTTAAGATAATGCACATAATGTTCCAGTTCCCATCATCTGGTACCAGCTGCAAAATAATCCTATCCTGGTCACCTTACTACACATGCAAAATAAAGTCTACTTCCAATCCATAACATGTTCAAAGGTTTACAGGTAAAAACATCCCCTTTTTGGGATGGCTTAATGTTCACATACACAAGCAAATCACCTCAATTAGAGCAAAGGATACAGTCTAGTCTCCTGCAAAAGATTCCTACTGTTCTAAAATTTAAGCAGCAGCTGAATGTTTCAATGACTTTAAAGCAAAATTTAAGAGGTCTAATGTTTGTGTCCCAAAGAGACAAGTCATCAAATACTCAAGCAGAGTTTTCAGCAAGAAAAATCAGCACTTCCATGTACTATGCAGGAACAATGAAGGATACGGATCTTTGATTTTAATGCTTTCAAAATGTTTAAAACAAGGTTTTATTAGGGCAAGAGGAGATGCTGTCATGTCTTAATTCTGAAAGCTAGATTAATAATACTGTCCACAGAATTATTGTTGCAGCATCTTAGTTATCACCACATTGTTTTTCAACTGAAAGGCTACCCTGGAACATAAAGCATGTCAAGCTCCACTTTTTCCCTCTATCATTTAAAATTATGTAATTTCTGTGTACCCAAAGTATAATTTGTAATTATAAGCATTATATGCAAATGTACCCACTTCCATTTGAGAACTATAATTAACAGATTTTGGAAGTCTAGACACAGGACTTTTCCCTCGAAACCAAATTTCAACATTGTTAGAAATTTGTTAGCGATTTGGCTCTTTTGTCTAAGCAGTGCACACACTTTAATTCCTTCAGCATCTCGGAAGGATTTACTAATTCAACCATACAATTCTTACAAATCAATCCTGAGTTTCTGCAGAAAGTTGGCTGATCTGCAATATTTCAGTTTAAGTAAATACACATAGTAAATGTAATAGTATTAAGACATCAAAATGCTATTACAGAATTAAACTAGTTATTTTAAGCACTTAAAACCTTTGCTAAGACATTCTCGCACATACCTGGAAGAAGCCAAACTTGGAAACATGTTTCATTCTAAATTGAAAAGCTAAACAAATCCAGTTTAAAAAAAATTCAACAAGCCATTTCATTTGCCTGCTCACTAAACTATCATAGAAAAAACTCAGTGGACCTAACATGAAGTACAAGCCAGAATTCTTACATATATATTTCCACTAATTGCCTTTATTTAACTGCATAGAACTATTACAATTGAGAAGAAAATACAGTCACTGGTAAAGTTAGTATCATGACAGGACAGGTTTGTAAAACATCTCTTGAAGTCATATCTCCCACTTGTATTACACAGTCACTTCATCTTATTCTGTTCTTTGGTGACTCTACAACTGCCTTAAATATGGGTTTTTTTATACAGATTTATACAAATTTGCATTTTAAGCTACAGCTAACCAGCTGATAGTCACCCTCTGCTTAATCTTTTTACCTGTCTCTAACTTGAAATATTTCAGATTTAATGCAAGACTTCACTTTCAAAGTGAGCAAAAAAATCTAGAGACATACTAGAATAAAGAGGTTGGATCCATGTTCATCTACATTTTTTCACTGACAATTTATTTTTGGAGCTGAAAGTACACATGCAGATACCAAGTATTACATGATAAAAAAAAGCAAAAGTTTGTCCTCTAATACCTTATTTCAATGAGAAACTTAAAAAACTATCATTTTCCCAAAAAATCAGAATTTTCATAATAGACATACAATCTTATCTGCTTCCATAAACGTTTTGCATAATAGTAAAACACATACTTCTGTAACTTCCTAAAATAATTTACACACACAAAAAAGATTCTCCCTTCCCTATCTGGAAAGGAATTTCACTAATTTGCACCCTTAAATTCTCAGCCATCAAACTAAATTTTAGCAAGTTTTTTATTTACAGCAAGCAATACAAATTAATTGTCCTTCTTCCACCATCAACAGTGGCATTTTTACAAATTCAAAGTTAGGAACAACATGCAAAATAACAGCCATCCAAGGACATGTGGCTACAAACCACATGGCATATGCATTCCGCAGTTGAAACTGTGGACAGCTACTCCTAATTCCAGAATATTTCAGACAATAGTTGATTATCCTTCTGATTTAGAGATGAGTATTCACAGTCCATTACACATCAAAAGCTACAACAATACATTAAAAGAAACCAGATAGGAATAGGTCTAAATCAATTATAGGAAGTAAAGCACACTGGCACAGCTTTGTAATCATTTCACTTGAAGCCAAAAATCATCTAATATAACTTAATGACAGCTGAAATGATCAGTTCATAACTTAATTTTACCTGATCATTCCAAGCACTGTATCAAGTGTTTGTCTCTACAGAGCTGTACTTGAAAGTCACTTGCCAGTTATACAGTATTTCCAAGTTTACATTAAACTATACTGTAAATCACAGAATTACTTTTCTATTCAGGACAGGATCATCGAAAAAAAGCACATCTGACATGTCAGATACAGAAGGGGTAGGAATCACCTAGTATTTGGAGTTATGCAATTGCAAAAGAAAATATGCTTTGGGGTTTTTTAAAGATGCACCAAAATGTATTATTCCTTCCTTAATATTTTCGTTAGAGCCAAAAGTTCCTAGAAAAGAACTAGGTTATAGGCTCCTTTTTAAAAAGGCTCACACGTATATAAGCAATAAGCTGTTTATTGTTCAGAAACACATTAGCAGGGTAAAATAAAACCTTTGGGGGATTTAATCGACTTGAAGCCCAAGCAGAGCACAGAAGACCCAGGCTGTTCTACACAACAATTCAACTTGGAATAACGCATAATTCAAGCTGTGAGCCATCGCGCCTTCGCTATTGTGAAAAACACCGATGAAAGAGGGGAATTTGGGGAAACCAGTCCGGCGTTTGCTATTGTTTGGGGGAGACGCTCAGCCTGCTAGAGGAGCAGTCCCGGTCGCCTCGCTGACCGCCACGGGCAGCGCCGGGGCCGGCGGGCAGGGCTGAGCCGTACCCGGGCAGCGGCCGCCGGAGCTGGGCAGACCCCCCCCGACTCTTCCGCCCAGCTTAGCGAGGGGAAGGAGGCGGGAGCCGGTAAGCGCCAGCAGCCTGAACACAAGAAAAAACCACCGAGCGGTGCGGGACGAAGAGTAAACCCCTCCCCTGAGCATCCTCGGCGGCCGTCACTAACTCCGGCTCGGCCCCACCGCTCGTCCTCCCGGCGGAACGAAGCGGCCCCGCTCCGACCCCGCCGGCCCTCACCTTGGTTGACCAGCCGCAGGGCGTGGGTGAAGGACGGGTCCAGCGAGTCCTTCTCCGCCATCAGCTCAGGCAGGTACTTCTCGTCCATGGTAGCGGCGGCCTGGAGCGGCAGCGGAACCGGGGCGCCGGGTGCCCCCGCGGGGAAGGGGGCGGCGGCGGCGCGGGTCCGAGTCCCAGGCGGCGGTAAATCCTCGGAGGCAGCGCTTCCCCCTGGCCGCCTCCCGCTCGGGGCTGCGGGGACGCATCCAGAGGGAAGCGCCTCAAACCCCCGGCAGGGAGCGGGGAAGGAAGGGGCGCGGGCCGGGGGGACGCCCCCACACACACACCGGACAAGGGGCGCGGAAAAATCCCTCTGCGGAGGCGCACGGGGATGGGAAGAGGGAAGAAAGAAGAGACGCGCCCCGGGAGCCGCTGACCCAGGCGGGACGGGCCTCCGCGCACACACACGCGCGGAGAAGAAAAAAGCGGAACGTGAGGCGGCCAGCGCAGACCACCGACCCGCACCTCCCGCGAAGCGGCGCCGACTGAGCGGACAAGCACCTCCGCGCCAGGTTTAAATACCTCCACCGAGGCCACGCCCCCAACCGCCCAGCAGCCTCGCCCCTGCCCACCGAGCCACGCCCCGGGACGCTGCCCCGCCCCCGGCTCCTCCCAACGGGCGGTGATAGTAGAGCCCCCTAACTGTCGTCCCGCCTACTCAGGTGACGACTCCTATTGGGTGGTATGGCCTGTCAGTCAGGGACGGGCTTGCACCTGCGGATTGGTGGCAGCTCTTGTCCTCCCCAGCCCCGCCGCCGCTGGCGGCGATGGCGCTCGCCCCGGGCGCGTGCGGAGCCGTGCTGGTTGTTCCCGCCGCGGTTCCTGAGGGGGAGCGGTCCGGCGGCCGGGGCGGGTGCGAGGGGCTGTGAGGCGGCGAGGAGGGCGGCCTCCCATTAAAACCGGAGCGGGCCCTCTCCTGAGAGGACAGCTGACGCTGTTCTCCGCCGGCAGCTTGACACACGAGCGCCCCGTCGGCGCCGGCGGATCTGCGGACGTTCAGCCTGCGGGAGTTCCCTGAACGGCGAGCCGTAGCCAGGCGAGGGGCGAAGGGAGCCGGCCGGGGTGTTCCGCCTCCTGCCGGTCCCGCTTCTCTGCTTGGGAGCCGCTCCCCGAGGCAGCGGGCTGTGTGAGAGAGGCTCAGAGGAGCCAGGATAGCGTCCCGGCCCTCCCTGGCAGATCTCAAGGGGCGGGGGGACGAAGAAAGGCAAGATTTGTTTTTAAAGGAGGGGTAAAACCGCGACTTTAACTTCATTTTTCCTCCCCAAACAGCGGTACTCTTTATTTGTCCGGCGTTTTGTCTTACGCCTCTGGTAATACAAAGCACTTCCATAAATACTAGCCAGAAAATCTTACTTCCAATGAATTACACCGATGGGCCATTGTAAGTGGGCTTGTGAAATCAGTAGCAGCCTGTTTTACAGGAAAGAAAAGTGAAGTTTAAAAGACGTTGCTCAAGCCTATTTTCCTATTTTTTCAGTGGGTGCACTTGGTATATTAGATCATTACTCACTTTGATCTTTAGCTTTGAGGCTTTACATAGCTTCCTTATTAGACCTTAGGTGTTTCATCTATGAATCTTCGGTGACAAAAGCCCAAAGGAAACAAGACTAACTATTCTCTGTAACGAGGCACAAGGGCAAAACAGAGGAAAATTACTTAATCACTGAAGCCAAAACCATAATGCTAAAGTAACATTTTAAACCAACATTTACTGGGAAAAAAAGGTTAAGAAACTTTACCTGATAAGCTACAGTTAAAAGACCACTTAAAATATTTGTAGCTCCATGAATCGAATAATCACACATTTACTTTTTCATTTCATGGAAAAAAAAAAAATGTTTGCAATGTATCTTAGTCATATCCTTGCAAGATAGGGAGAAAAAAGCTCTGGGGAAAAAAAAAATGCTAGCATGAGAAATCACTCACTCAAAGCTTGGAAGCAGAGGTTAAGGCTCCCTTCTCAGAATTTAATATGCTCTTTCACCCTTAGCACAGAAGAACCATATATTAAGGTATCTTACTTCTTGTTGTATTTTACAGACTGGAATGTCTCATAAAACAGTGTCTGATATTTTCCAATATGAAATATACTTTATTTACATTCTCTCTACCACCATTCCAAATAAATCTTTACCCAGCATGAACAGAAACAAATTTACAAGGTTACATTTTAAAAATTCTCCTGCATGACATCAAGCCTGATGGATACAACTAAAACATACAAGCAACTGGAAGAAGTTGGATTACAATAAATGTTTTATTTCAACCTTCCATATACATCTTCTATATAAAACTACTGAAATGTAGCCATCTGTTGTGAAACAGGCAGACACATACAACTTTGACA
This sequence comes from Pandion haliaetus, assembly GCA_013401275.1. Classification (NCBI taxonomy): domain Eukaryota; kingdom Metazoa; phylum Chordata; class Aves; order Accipitriformes; family Pandionidae; genus Pandion; species Pandion haliaetus. The sequence continues at coordinate 27,622 of VYZV01010160.1, forward strand.
CAGAACAATATGTAGGAGTGTAATCTTTATTGAATGACCTGGAGCAAAATAATCCCTATCTTTGCCAGTAAAGCAAAAATGTATTTGAAGTCCGTCTACAGCATACAGGACTTCAGACAGAAAGGTAGCTATATTATTACAAATGGTGTAAAACACAATGTACCTTTCTTGGAAAGAGTCATATTCTCCCTGGTAACTGATTAAATAAACATTTGGTGTTTCAAGAAACCACAGTATTTCCTCTCAAATTGTACCAATTCCCTCTGGCTTACAATAGAGAAAGACTTACTGGAAGTCTGAAGACTTGTTTCTCACCAGGTCTGTAATAATATAGGAATTATAAACTTATCCACATTTTACCCTATTCTTCAAACTCAAACCTGCACGTAACAAGTGCAGTATATTGTTTTCTCCAGTGAAATTCACTAGGATGTAATAAAGAAGAGGAGGACAGAAAGGATGGGAAATTATGAGCCTCAGGCCATAGAAAGAAGCCTAGGATGTGGTTAGCTGGGAAAAACCTGCTGAGCATAGTGCTTACTCTCCAGGAAAGGCAGGAAGCACCAACTTCTTCAGGACTGATTGCTTTCTTGCTACTGAAATCTATACAAAGCTTGAAAAGCAGCTTGATCAAGGAACTGCCCACTAAGTATTAGCTTTAGTATTCACAAATGTTTAAAAGTCGTGAGTTTTAAAATTCAGTATTTAAATGTGTTTTTCACTACTCTCCAACAGTAAACGAAACAGGGATTTTTACACATGTCCACTCTGCTGTCTATATGCATGTGGTAGTCTCAGAAAGTTAGTTTGGTAGGTGTACATCAGTCAGGAATTGGTGTCAGAATAATGTCCATTACTTCTCTTAAAGCACCAGTTTTCTGACCTGACAGTGTGTCTGCCTATTTATAAGCAAAAATTGTAGATGTCAAAATTAATACTGATATGTAATGGAAGCATTAGGACGTGTTAGTACATTTACTCTCAGGGGTGAGATACACTTTCTTACTTCTTGTACCTTTTGATGCAGCTGACAGGACGTATGGAGACTGTGTGTGAAGAAGCTGAAACTGAGCTGCATACTCGCTTTGGTATGTAGGTTCTGTACAGCTTATTGCAGTTACATTTTCCTTATTTGCTGGATCAACAGAACAAGCAGTATTTTCACTGTTAAGTCTTTGTTCCTAATATTTTAAGTACACTTAAATATTTGTAATTTTGTCTAAATTACTGTTTTGGGGGTGGTTTTTTTATGACTAGTGTTATTCCATTTATTCAATGATCATATCAAGCTGCCACTGACCATGGTAGACTTTACATGGCTCTAATGTAGTTCTTGCCTCTGATTTACCTCTGGGTTCCTGATTTAAAGCTCAGACCACAAAAGACTGTTACAGAATCATTATTTATTTGAGACTGCAGCTCATTAAAATGCACAGCTGAAGACCTATAGAAGCAGGGTCTATTTTGGGAAATAGTTTGTCACAAATACCACATCTAGTGAATATGTCCTTGATGTGACTCACCACAGTTCTGATTAGCATGTTGCTAAGTAGGTGCTGGGTTCCTTAGTATTCCAATATATCACTTGCCAATTTCTATTAGGCACATTGAAATTACCATTGCACTCCTTTCTCCAATATTCCTGTAGCCATTTCTTTTTTCTTTTTTTTTAAATTACACATGGGTTAAAGTATGACAAAATAGGTAAGAGTGTACTGTCATATCAAGACATCCATCATGAACTGTTCCCAAAAGCTGTGGGTGCTTGCTTCTAAAAATTCATGGCGCTCTCTTTTATATATTTTGCCCCATAGTTCAAAGGTTAGGCTATTTTCACCCCTAATGAAACTTATTTTGTTATCAGCTATGTTAAGGTTGTTTCTTTTAAATGACTTGTTATATTGTTTTCATATTTTATTCACTCTTCCTCTACATTTATTTTTAAGAGAAACAAGGTTTGCAGTAAGAAAGTATCTTGTGTTAGGAAAAAAAAAGGCTTTCAGGCAGGTAAGTTCTTTGCCACCATATTTGTAGTCACTATAGCATGCCGTAGAGTCATATACACGTGTTCATCGAAGTCTTCCATTTGTTTTATGCCTTGCTTTATGGTATTAAATATGAGAAATGGGCTGACAGGAACCTCATGAAGTTCAACATGGCGAAGTGGAAAGTCCTGTACCTGGATAAGAATAACCTCAGGCAGCAGTACATGCTGAGGGACACCAGGCCGAAAAGCAGGTTGTCAGAAAAGGACCTGGTGATGTTGGTGGAAATGAAGTTGAACATAAGCCAGCAATGAGGCCTTGCTGCAAAGAGGGCTAATGGTATCCTGGGCTGCATTAGGAGGAGTGTTGCTCGCAGGTTAAGGGAGGTGATCCTTATCTTCTGCTTCATACTGGTGAGGCCACACCTGGAGAGCTGTATCCAGTTCTGGGTGTCCCAGTACAAGACAGACATGGACATACTGGACAGAGTTCAACAAAGGGCCACGAAGGTGATGAAGGGTCCAGTGCATCTCTCCTATGAGGAAAGGTTGAGAAAGCTGGGACTGTTGAGAAGAGAAGGCTTAGGGGGAATCTTATTAAGGTATATACATACCTGAAGGGAGGGTCTAAAAAAGGTGGAGCCAGGCTCATCTTTTCTGTGGTGCCCAGTGACAGGACCAGAGGCAATGGGCACAAACTGAAACACAGGAGGCTCCCTCTGAACATCAGGAAACAATTTTTACTGTGAGGGTGGCTGAGCACTGGCACAGGTTGCCCAGGGAGGTTGTGGAGTCTCCAATCCCTGCAGATACTCAAAAGCCGCCTGGACATGGTCCTGCGTAACTGGCTTTGGGTGGCCCTGCTTGAGCAGGGGGGGTTGGACCAGATGACCTCCAGAGGTGCTGTCCATCCTCAGAGATTCTGTATTGTACAAAAGATATGCAAAAAAAGATTTTTTTAAGGATTATATGCCTCATTCAAGTTGTACATTTGTATTTTTTATATTGTGTTACAGACTCAGCACTGGAAGAGCCAAAGATTTATCAACATTTTTGTTGAATCTGAACTGATTATATTTAGTTCCTACTGTTCCTGTGTACCCATATGTGTGATGAAAAAAAAAATATGTATAGTATCCACAAGTAACTACTATTGTGCTAACCATAATTTTACATTAATGAAGGGCTACTCTTAACTTCTTGTTATGTGTCAGCCTACAGTGTGTTTCCCTGAATGAGCTAAGATACTACAGTAGAACAAGTAAATGACTAAATCTTTCATGTTAAGGAAAACATAATCTGTGAAATCATTCAGACTGTGGTCCCAAAACCATTTTCATCCTTCCCTCCCCAATTGCTCTAGATTTCTGCCAGTCTTAGTCATCATCTTCATTATGTTCTTCAGGTCTTGTAAGAAGAAAGTATTTTTACTTGCTTTAAATACTATCTCTGGGAAGTTAGATACATCTCTATTCCTAGACGTAACCAAAGTGATTAACACCAGTTTTCCATCAAGTGTAATTGAATTTTAGATTACATCTCCTTGTATCTTTTGCCTGTCACATTGGGATTTTGCCATAATCTTTTGTTGTTGCTGTTGTTTGAGTATAGTATTGATAATGGCTAATTCCACACAGTCCTTCTAGTATATCATTGCATCTTCCTTAAAAATTTCATGTGCAACAGTCATGATAAAAAGCATTTTCTTGAACTGCCATCTTCCAGAGACCTGAAAAGTGGGTTGCTACACTCTGCCAGGCCTGAAGTCCTGGTATCCAGGTAGAACACATAGTATGCAGAATATATGAGACCCTGCAGAGCAAAAATGTTACATCATCTGTAGGAGGTAAATTTTAGCATTCCACCTTATTGTTCTTTTTAGATCTTAAAAGCTAATGCACTGTATCAGAACAGTCTCTCCAGTTTCTAGTGCAGTAATTAAGGCAATCCACTGCAGTGAGTTCACCATCTTTTTCATTATATTCATGTATGCCATGTTCTAAAAGGCTTTTTTCTTTCCTTTAGGCATTTTGCTAATGGCAGTTGTAACAGTGCACATAGTCCTGGAGCTGCACGCGCATATACCTTGATCATATGATGTGCCTGTAGGCATCATGATGAACTTTATTTCTCTTCTCTGAAGTATTTTGTGAGATTAAAAGAGTCTTTTCTAATTTTATTTTAAATAAGGTGCAATGATTTTACAGCGCTCTGTCCCATTATTGGCTTTGTACAGGTATTTATCAAAAATCTAGATTTTGACATTTTCCTTTTTACACATGCTAGTACTTACTTCTTGTAGTTCTAATGATGCAAAAGATGTCAATGTTATCATGGTGAAAAGCTTTTTTTTTGGATATTCTTTTTCTCTTGTGTCATATTTGGATATAAATACTTCTTTACTACTCCTTTCTTGATGCTGTACTGTAGCTATAAAGGAATGTTGTAATGTTGCTAAATTCCTCTGCTAGGAGCTTTTGCAAAATTGTATGCTCTTTACTTTCCTATTTTCCTGTGTACTATGCTTGTAAAAGTGGTTTTCTTTGTGCACTTTGTGACTGTCCTCTCTAGTGCTGGACAATCAACATATGTTACAAACGTCGATGCAGCTGCTCCTCCCACATACCTCTTTTATTGCTCTGAACGTGGGTGATGCGGAATCCAGAACACTCTTGCCTTTGTTATACCTGTCTTCTTCCTGGTTGCACCTCTTTTAGCACATTGTATTGTGTGCTAATGAATGTTCTCTTTTGTTCTTAGGACAGCTTTTTCCAGTGTGAAATTGTTTGTTACTGATTTTTTCTCTTATATTCAATCCCATTAAAAGCCTGTCTTTCACAGACTCTCTTTCCTAACCACCAAGGCCTCATCAGCCATAAGTTATCAGTTGTCTTAGTAAGACCTTGATGTGTCTCACAACATTTATCTTTGTATGGTGATGTTTTCTTTAAAAAGAGATCTCAATTCAGAATTATAATCTGTGTTTTCCTGTCTGCTTGTATGAGTTTACTAGATACCTGAGCTTTGAAAATACCCCTGCCTTTTTCCTTGTTACCTAGTGGAACGAGTGGCTATTCAGGGTGAATAGTATTATCTCCTCCAACCCTGAATGAAAGAAATCTGCTGCATTAATATCTTCTATATACCACTATTTTCTGCAATACTTCTTCTCTGATCTACCCATGGCCCATTTCTTTCAATATTCTGCATGAAAACTGTAGATAGTTTCTTTTCTTCTGATTAAATATCAGAAAATGCCATTGTTCAGACTGCTGAGATCCTCAGACAACAAGGGTAAACTGAAGTTATTATATAATAGAGGCCATTTGGTGATGGAAGTTTATTGCATTTGCTTTTAAATACAGTTAACTCAGAGACAGTCAGTAATCATGAAGCAGTCCTATAAAAAGCATTTCTTAAGCTTCTCTTAAGGATGAGGAGGGATAAAAGTAAAATGTCCATTTTTCTTCTGGAAGAAAAATCTTGTTTAAAATGGTGGAAGATGGAGGCTTTTAGTCCAGGTGCTCACCTGCACCAGCTACTTCTATGGGATTGAGCCAGAACATACTTCATGAAAACTTTGCAGATTGTGATGAGACACAAAAATAGTGATGCTTTTCAGTGACCTTCAAGAGTCTGCATATCTGAAGTGAGATTATGAAGCAAAGCAACAGCTGTAGGAGAGCCCCAAAGGAACTGTTGGGGAAAAAAAAAGAGTAAAGCACTCTAACCTGTTCATGTTCTGTTTAGGAATGGGAGCATGCTCCTTCTGCACCTTATACAGGCAACAGGTGAAAGAGGATGAACGCTCCATGAAAGACAGCAAGTCTCAGCTCCTGCTCAAAGTATACAGGCAAATCAGTATGTGAAGCATTGATTTTATAAGTGCTCCCACTCTGTCAGGCATATGTCCTACAACGGAAGGATCAAGCAGTGTAAAATGTTCTCAATATCCTATGTTGTTGGTATTATTGTGATGCAGCAAGTTAAGGGACAGAAACAGAATCATCAAACAGTTGACATCAGATTTCTCAGCTCACTAGCAATTGCTGAAAAGGCTAGTGTGTTTTCATGTGTAGCTCCAAATAATGTTGTTTGCACTTTTAACACAAAGTAGTTCTGTTTTCTAAGGCCCACTGCTTTCAAGCCACCTATCAATACCAGCTCCATGCTGAAATGTTGATGTGTTACATATGTAGCTCATTGCTTAATTTTGTAATATCACAAAGCAAGTAGCCAATATATGCAAAACAATTGTTTTGAAAAAGATTTCAGCTGTGTATACATTGATAATTATTTAGTAATAGAAAAAAGAGTACCTATGGTGGCAAGGCAGAGTTGTGTCAGATACGATATTTGTGCATTTTATCTCATGAGAAAATCACTCTTTAAATCCATCACATAATAAGTTTAAATTCAGTTCTAATGGAACTTCTAATAATTGTGGTTTGGTTTTATATTTTGAGATAAAATGGTCCCATACTTAACTTTCTCTAAATTTTTGCAATAACAAAACTAAGTATTATAACCTTAAGTTTAGCATTTCTTGCTTTAGACAGTAAATAGACTAAGTAATTCCCATTTCAGTAACAGTCTGATTTCATTTTTAGGTTTTCCTTTATATCAGACATGAACTGAAATTTAAAGTGCCTGTTCTGCATTATGGTACTGCATTAGAATAGTAATCTTGAGTTCTTTGTAATAATTATATGTTTTATAATAATTATATGAAATACATAGCCATATATTTATTTCTCTGTTTGAGATAAAGTAGTCTGGATGGAAGTATCAATTAAAATTGTTTATCGATATTCATCCTCCCATTAATTGTCTCACTGTAGGAAGAAAACAATATTTGTATCATGCATTGTTTAAATGCTGAATGGTCACAGCATCAGGTAGCATTACAAGGAGACAAGGGGAGAGACTTATTACAACAGTTGTCACAAACCTTATGTTAGTTTTACAGTTATAAGGTGGTATCTTGTTAACTGTCTTACAGCCTCCTTTACTGCATGCAGTTTTAGGAGTGTTTAAAGAGGTTAGGTAATTTCAAAATTTCACCTTAAGAGATGAAAATCAGTTTTACCTGCCTTATTAAAAAAAAAAAATCCAGAAGGACATGTTATAATTGCAAAGCACGTATTGGAATTTTTATGGTGTAACAAGAAAAAAAAATCTAAAAAAGTATAAAATCTAGATACATTTAAAAAAAATATCTGAGCACTAATAAATCCCAGGGAAAAGCGCTCTGGGAATACAACCTGGATGTCGTATATTAGGAGATTGGCTTTTGAGACTTAAAGAGCAATTCTACAGGTTGTCTCAGATTTGTGAGTCCTAAATGTGTTGTGGAAACAAGACAGAACACATAGAATAGAGCAATATAAGATGAGTTGAG
>VYZV01010161.1:0-28693 GCA_013401275.1 Pandion haliaetus
CTTTCAGGGAGTAAAATGTTGCTAGCAGCTCCCAGTAGAGTAATGGTTCATTTTGCTCTGGTATGGGATTGTGCCTATAAGACACACTGAGCCAGTTGGTAAAGGTCAAATGCATTCTGGACAATTCTCAGTAAAGGACTATACTTGAAATGCATACTAGGCAAATTAGGGTGCCAACAAACAGGATACTACAGATCTTGATCACATTTCAAGTTTTACTTAGAGTAGCATAATAATTAGTGGTGCTTATGACTAAGAAAATAACAATATGGCACATCAATAAGACAGCAGAAATGTGATGCTGGAACTGCTTCTTAAAAGATTTTGTAGTGGATTATGCCTGCACTTTGGGAAATGAAGCCATGAGATGAATAAACTGGCAAAGATTGTCTGTGATCTTGTGCTTACGATATTTTTCCCTGAAAGAGCCAACAGAGATATTTTGCAACACTTTTCCCCATCATCCTCTTAGTTTGCTGTAATGCTTTTTTTGTAGATGTACTTCTACACTTTTCTGGGAGTGGAAAAAATATTTTTTGTAGTTCATCAATGCATTTAATTGGCAGAATCCTCTACTCTTTCTTTTATCCCCTCTTAATCACAACCACACAACCAAATTGGTGGGGAGACAGCCAAAATGTTAGGTACCAGTGTCTCTCAAGCAGATGTCACACCACTATTTTTTAGCTCGTTTAAATGAATAAACATGTTAAACTGTGAAGTATTACATTTTAGATTTTTTCATTAAAAAAAAAAATGGGGCAATCTGTTTACTGTCCTTAATTGAGACAACAATCCTGGTGGTTGCCAGTTTTGGCAGTTGTAATGATGAACTATAAATATTGGGACAAATCAACTAACTGGTGATTGTGGAGGATAGTTCAAGTAGAAGCCTCATTCTGCATGAATAGTTTTTTCAGTGCTATATTTTTTCTAACTTCTATAATTGTTATACTGGTTTTGCATGTTAAAACCACAAATAAATACATGACTGATCAACCAATAGGCTTGATTCTGTTGTCTTATTCTGAATCACTGAAAGAGCAGATAAAAGCTGACAGCCCTGCAGCACAGTTCATGCCTTGCCTAAATTCTCCCGGAAAGGTGTTTGTTCAGGTCATAAGAGTTATAAATGTGAGCTACAAAGAGCTTCATTTTGCTGAACCTTGGAAAAACTGAGCAGCATATAGATCTTTGGGAGTTTGCCATTTCACAAAGAGATTGTAGGAATTTTAAAGAGTGAAGCCACAGGAGGTGAGTATGGAGCTTGGTGACAAACTGATGTCATTCTCCTATAGCAGTTCCTCCAGGAACGAGTGGAAGAAAACTGAAGGAAAATGGCCAGTTCTTCCAGAAGACAGCCACCTCGCAACTCACCATGCTGTGAAGAAGAGGTTGGAAGAAAAGCTAATTCTGATATCAAATCAGAGCTACCTCAACTTCTTATTTTTCATAGGGGAGAAAAAGGGCCAGGAGGGGATAAAACACGTCTGAAATGAAGCAACTTCTCATTGGTTCAATGATTCGTTTATTTAAGTAAGGAATAAATGGGGATTGGGGGATTTACACAAAGCATAAGTCAGGCTAATTGCTGTTGACTTCATGTAAAAAATATTGCATTATGCCAAGCTAGAGTAGCTTTGTGTGTCTGTTACTGAGTTAAATGTAAATGTACTGATTCTGGCAATGTCCCCATTTCTCTAGAGATACCTTCTCCTGTGATACTATCAGCAGAGAGGAGGGACAGGGAGGAAAATGGCAGGGGACCCCTTTTGCTGATTCTGCACTCCTAAAGCATCACCCCTGCTCAGTGGGGAGCTGCTGGTGTTTAGAGTAGAACGGTGGTCCTGGATTGCTTTGGACAGTCTACAAAAAAGAACAAAGGAGAGCTTAACCTACAGGGCGAGTCTCCTACCATCACTGGTGCCTGATTTGTTACCACAAATAAATAGAAGCCGAGATGTTCAGGCTTTTTACTTTTATTTATTGGGTCCTCAGGGAGGTGCCAGAAAAATTGTCTTTGTTGTACTTTTGAAACTTGTTTCTGCATAGTTGTTTCCCTTAGTGTCTGTGGGACTGCTTTCCAGTCAAGGAATGTCACGCTCATGCCTACTGCTTTTGGTAGGAAATCTGTAGACATTATCCTTTTGCAAGGAAGGGCTGGGGACTAACCTGCCATCTCCCCTGCTCTCACCTGGCTGAAGCTGAAGAGGCCTCAAGTAGCTATTACTGTGTGATATAGTAAGACTTGCTCTGGTTTGGGAAGGACAGCAAATTCTGAATTCAGGGCAGCTTTATTTAGCCTTTCCTGCCTGAGGAGCTTTCAGAGCAGCCTGCATGGTGCAAGTCAGGTTTTTGCTTGCTTCCCTTTTGATGGCTTCCTTCAGCTTCTCATTTAAAAGATGAGCGAAGGTGCGATGCTTGTCTACTTAAAGCAGAGCTGTTTTAACAACAGTATCATGGGTTCTCATTGCCCTAATGAGCACGTGACTGTTCCTTCTTAAAAGGCAGACAATCATATTTGTGTTTATCTGTTCATAATCGTAGCCATTCTCAAGATGCTCTTCTCAGGCAGTACTTTACCTTTGTGCCGCTGTGTCTCTGCTGCTCCAGTAACAACGGGATGTGCTGAATGGAGAAGAGAGTAGAGTGGCTTCTTCAGATCATTACCGAAGCCACAAATCCATTTAAAGTTAGGCAACATACGTGGGGAAAATTTTCTCAGTGTGCTACATAGATTTTTATTTCAAAGAGCAGCCCTTTAAAAAGCCCTTTAAAAGCTGCTCTGTTCTTGTGAATGCCAGTTGACAGCCCTTGCCCTTATGCATGAAGGCTTGTGAGGTCACGTTACAATAAGACAAGTTATAAACATGATTTTGTTATTCATGAGAATACATCAGAATTTTTTTTTTCTCAAAAACCGGTCATCAGCTGTTTTTAATTAATGGAAAAGTGGCTTTGTTTGTGGGTGGTACAGTTTGGTCAAATGTAGCTTCTCATCTGAAATGTTACAGAATTATAATTACCTCCCTTTGGCTAAAGGTTACCTCAAAATAGGAATTACTTGTAATATGTATGACTTTTTCCACAGACTGTGATGCTGAAATTTGGTAAATTCTCCACAGAAATATCAGATCTATGACTTTAACAAGAGCAATAGTTTTGAAATTTTCCCTTGTCAACGAGTTTTGCCTTCTGTATTAGGAAATTTTCAAGTTGATATCACGATGGAGTGGGTAATGCCTGAAGGACAACTGGAAAGAACAAAATAAATGCTTAAGAGACGCTTCACATGCATTATTCAACCTCTCGTATACCCACTGCTGTGACTGGACTATGTCAGTGTTACAGGGTGATGGAGAGGCAGCACATCTGAGACAATCTACTTTGCTTGTGACTGTTGCACCCTCAAACTCACGGGGGCAAGCGTGTCTGCTACACTATGTTATACACTTATACACAGAAGAGATGTCTCTTAGTAAAAGAATTCCTACCTGCAGAAGAAGATAGCTTCTGTTTTGTACATCTTCATGTCAAATATGTACATAGAAGAAAGAAAAAATGCTCACTGTGAGCAAGGGCATTTGGAAACGAGTCATTCCTGCAGCACAGGAGTTGTGCATAGGCAGAAAACATGTTATATGTTAAAGATAATACAAATACAGAAAGGAAGTTTTCATTACGCTGCACATTTATAAAGGGTAAAAGTAGGCCTCACTCCTGTGTCATATATTCTTCATTCCTTACAGTACAGATCTTGAATAGTTTCCACAAAGCCATTATTCCCCCTATTCCACCACTAGGTTGGGGATCATCATTGCCAACTCGGAATGAAAAATTATCTTGTATTTCCCGGAACTTAAAGAAGTATCCTTGTTAAGCATTGAGTTATTCAGTTACTTTGAAAGTGTCTGTCAGAGGGTATGTACAACAATGTGTAACACAAAGTGATGTAGAATAACAGAAAAAATTTATAACTGACTTTCAACCGATCAGCTAACTATGGAGCTGGCCTGGGGGGCTTCAAGGCTTCCTTGCAAAGCCTTGAGGAATAGATCTGTCACACCTACTCATCAACATTTATCTCGGTTACCATCTTAGTTTTTGTGTCCTTTGTAAAGAATTAAAACTCCAGGGACATTGGTCTGGAGAAGGCTGCTTTTGATCTTTGCACCCAGATGAGGCCTTCCAGCTTGCTCAGATCAAGGCTCTTTGGCAGATTTTTTCCAGAGAGCCGTGAGCAGTTTGAAAAGAGACTGCATACTCTTCCATCAGATCAGCAATGAGATAACACAAGATGAAGACACTGAAAAAGTGACTTAGCCTCCCTTGGAGAGAAAAGTATTTGCTGAGGTTGTCTGGCAGTGAGGTACCAGATATGTCAAGCTCAGTACGAAGGGAGGAGTGAGCCTGGGCAGACAGATCTCAGGATGTCAGCAGGGACTGAATGCAGATGTACTGCCAGATGCTTCTTCTTATGCACTCCCTCCTCCAATGGCACAAACCCAAGAAAACTTATGAGAGGACCCCAGTGCAATCTTGCTCTTCAGGAGTAAGGGTCGAGATCATTAGAAGTGTCTCCCAGGCTAAGGATGAAGAAAAGTTGGTCAATTCATTAACAACTCGGGATTATAGGAACTGCAAGTACTAAAATAAACCTTCCTTAACCTAACAGCAAGGGTTCATTTGTAAATGAACCTTCACAAAAGTCTAGGCACATTATGGATAACCAAACATTTTAATACTTGTAACAGGGAAATCTATGCAGCTGAATATGAGAGAAAAAAACATTTAAATGAGAAATATGTTAATTCTGTTCCAAAGGAACTACAGAGGCCCTAGCACTGATGGGGTCTGAGGAAGGAGTCGTGTGCACTAATGATGTCTGCCTCCTTTCATCATGTGCTAGTAGCAGGGTAATACATCTTTTCACCCAGCCAACAGGAATACTTTAATTAAGTAAAACAGGATTACGAAACACCAGGCTACCTAACTGCCCCAATTTAGAGAGCTACAGAAATCAAGCTCTCAGTTCATTAAATTATAGTTTATATAGATACCCCACTATTACATACCTCACAGCCAAATATCAAAAACAGATCCACCAGCAACATGTTCACATGCTGTCAAGTTCTCCTGTGTCTCAGAAGTCTTGAGGAATACAGAGACTATCACGTGTGAGAGATTTTGTCTTATGTTGCTCCTCTCATAAGGTGTTCCTTGACCTTAGCGTAGGCTGAGAGCTGAAGTTGGCAGGCTAATGAGGAGGAAAAAGACGATATTCTGTAAAACCTCTACTACATGCTAGTCTTAATCATTTAGAGGCAGACATCACAGCCATCCTTGGAGATGGAACTGGGATAAAGTACTCTGGGAAAGACACTTGTTCCTCTTTGGAAAGCACAGTGGAAAAAGCTTTGGGCTATCTATGTCCCAGTGGAGGAATAATCAGTGATGTGGAAGGCTGAATAGATGGTCCTGAAATGAGGACAGCAACCAGCAAGCAGTGCAGCCTCTTCTTCCAGAGCCTCAAATCCACAGCAGTGCTATGGCCCAAAGGAGCAGCCTTTACATCCGAAGCCCAAGCCTTCAGCCAGCTCATTCTGCCTCGGAGTTTGGGAACAACAAACCTTGTGTGGCCCTTAAACAGCAATTACACAAGATGTCTGTCCAAGAATGAAAATTTGCTCACACAAGAGAAAAGAGCTTGAAAACCTCTGCGTAATACTACCACCCACCAACACCCACTCTTTGTGAATTACATCACTGGCATTCATCCCTCTGAAAAACAAAGCTGATTTGACTAATACTGTAATATTCCTAATGACTTAGTTTTTGGCTATATGGCAGCTGCATTTAAAAAAAAAGTAAGCCCACGCAGGTAGGGGCTTGATTCACTGCGGCTGGCACAGATCACCCTTGCTCACAGCGATGGGTGCAGCGTGTCCAGCAGAGCACCTTGTACTGGAGAAAGCAGGAGTCGGCTCATGGTTATAGCCTTGTGACACACTTCTCCCAGTGGTATTGCCTGCTCCAGGAGTCCTGAGTCCCTGCAGGGCCATGGCGGCTGACGGTGCTCCCTCCTGCTGCATCAGCCTTCTGAGCAGTTTAAGTATTGACAGGGCTTATCTGTGCAGTAGACCTGAGCAAGCAATACCCTGGAGGTAAAACCAAGGCAGGAATGCTCGTGGGAGGATGAACAGAACCCCCAGGGGACACAGAGCCTATACACTAAATTGTCAGGAGGACGGTGCCTAAATGAAATGAAGGGAATTTAGAGGTTGGTTTAGTTTAGGGTTGATTCTCGGCTGATTCTGAATGTACAGTGAGCAACAGCCCCCATCAGAAGTCTCTGCAGAGCAGATGGCATTCTGGAGTTGCAGATGTGTGAACATGACTCCGAAGGGCTGCTGCCCTCCAGGCTCTCTGCTCCCTGTCCACAGGGGGACCACAGGTGACTTTTGCAACAACCTGTCTGGTAACACACTGACCCACTTCACACCACGGCAATGTTAAGTTTACTTCTGAGTGTGCTCAGGTTTGTGGGCCTGTGACCTCTGAAGGGCTGTCCCCAGCTGCTCCCAGGATAGCCCATGTTTGTTAGCTGTATGAAGGGTGAATGTGCATGAATATGCATGAATATTGCATTGCTCTATTCTCTGTGGGCACATTGAAAGTAATTCAACTTTTGGTGTAAATGTTCTACATTTGCTCTGGCATAATTATATCCTTTTTGTTTATGACTTGTGGCTTGTTTTTTTCTGATATTTTTCACACAGCTGTATCTCTAACCACCACCAAGATTTTAGCAGAACTTTAGGAAGCTGTATCACTTTCTGTCTCACACACACATGTGTGTTTTCTTGGTCTGCATCAAATAAGATGTTTTGCACTCACTATATTTTCCAGGAAGCCAATATGGCAGAGTTGCAGCTTCTGAATAGTTCTGAATTGAAAATACAGGGAAAAGAATAAACCTTGACCCTCATTTCCAAAAAATGAATAGTTGTATACATTATTCACTCATGGATTAAAATACTTATTATTAAAATACTTATTTCTAATTATTAAATCATTAATAATTTAAATACTTAAAATATTTTTATGAAATCCACCACACCGAATAATACCAAATTCATTAAGACAAAAGCAATAGGTTGGGACAAAAATAGGCATCTTAAAAAGTGGTTCACTTTGCTCACTGCGTGGTGCCGGCAGGCTTCATCCTGAGACTTGCTCAGAACACATTTCACAGCCATAGGGAAGCTGCAGTGCTGGTCTGTCATCACAGGCAGGTTTTTCCTTCCTCCAGTATGGTATTGAGATGGCTGTACAGCTTAAGATTTTGCCATTAGGATGAGGCAAATCTCAAAAACCTAGTAGTTGCTAAAGACCCTGTAGAACCTTTCTCCAAAGCTAAGGGTTTTTAGCTGTGGTTTTCCTACAAACTTCAACTCAGATAATTTCCCTTTCATTATTACTTAGTTGTAGTGCTTCTCCCAATCCTAATCTATCACACAGCATTGACATTATCTGTGCTTAAGCAGATGTGATTCACTCCAGAGGTGGCTGCATTTCAGTAACTGGTTGAAGTGGTGCCACTGCGTCATTTTGCAAAGTTTGTAGAATGATTTGAGAGGAAACATTCTATTTAAATTTTACTATTAACATTAGTATTATTAACATCATCATCATCAACTATGAGGAGGGAATAATAAGAATTTATTTAACACATTTGGAGTAGAAAGATGCACACAGAGGAATACAGCAAAGATATTTGTCTACCTATTGCTTAATGTGAATAGACTCAGTTTATTATCAGCCTTGTATTTTTTGCCTTGATGCAGCTAGCACTAAATGTAATGAAAACAGTTTGGAGGTATTTGTCTGAATTCAGTAACCAAATTTTTTTTTAACAGTTTTGAACATGAATTTCACATTACGGCTTCATTTTCCTGGCAGGGTTTATTATTCCATTGTAGGACATCATTACACTGACTGTGTGAAGCACTCAGAGAAATGGTTTACAGGTGCATCTCACCTGTTACTCATTGTGACAAGATTCATACAGTTAAGAGAATGGCTGTAAAACTTTTGTCCTGGTTTTGGCTGCATCAGAGTTAATTTTCTTCCTAGGGGCTGGTACAGTGCTGTATTTTGGATTTAGTGTGAGAATAACGTTGATAACACACTGATGTTTTAGCTGTTTCTGAGTAGTGCTTATCCTAAGTCAAGGATTTTTCAGTTTCCCATGCTCTGCGAGCGAGGAGGTGCACAAGAAGCTGGATTTGAGCACACCCAGGACAGCTGACCTGAACTGTCCAAAGGGATATTCCATACCATAGGACATAATCCTCGGTATATAAACTGGGGGCACTTGGCCGGGAGGGGGTGATCACTGCTCAGGGACTGGCTGACCAATGCCCAGCAGGTGGTGACCACTTGTGTTGTGCATCACTGGTTTTTCTTGGGTTTATTTCTCTCTTTTTTTTGTGCCCAAGGGTGGAACATGCTGCCTTACCTTGATCACAGGACACGGAGACATGGAAGTTAGAAGCCTGTCAGAAATCCCATGCCCTTCCCCACTTTTGAACAGCTCTTTAATAGGCTTTTGAATTTCTGTGCCATTATGAAGACTTGTCCTTTTCCTCACCATCTGAATGCTTTCTTGATGGTATGTGCCTAAACCATCTCTGCCAAAGGTGGAGTGGTCATCTCATCTCTAAATCAGAGTCCTGATGGAAATTACAACTCCTTTTCTGTGAGAAGGAGTGAGAAAATCTCACAGTGACTTCCAGGGAGATGAAGTCTCCTGACTAGAATGTATCACAGGAGGACTATGCTCTGACTGGGCAGAGCAAGGCATTGAACCATATCTCTCATATCCCATTCAAATACTGGAGTAGCTTAGAAAGAGGGAGGACTCCAGTGGCCATATTTCAAAAGAAATTGATAACTGCCATTGTGTTTTAGGAAAAAGCCAATTTCAGAGCTGTTTGGTAGGAATTTTCAGAGGAATTTATCTGGGGGAAGATAAACAGAGAAATGTAGGTTTTGGGTCCCAACTAAGCTGGTGCCTGAACTGGATGTTGGGCAACTTGACCTTTTTAAGACTGAAGAGCTCTTGGGTATGACCAGCATTCAGGATGTCTGGGGAGCTTTTGTACTGGCAGCTGAAGTCAGGGAGAGTTTGGAAACCTCCTGGTTTTTGGATTGTATGCACAAGTTTTGAATGTGAGCACATAAATTCCACCTCTGCCAGGTTTTAAGCATCTAAATCCTTTTCTGAGTACAAAGATGTGACAGATATGTGGCCACCCTTCAATCTGAACTCCGAGTGGCTTTTTCATTCTTATTGCACAACTCAGGAAACTTTTATACCTTAATTTATGCTCAATGTATATGGAACAGCACTTTTATCCTGAGTTTTCCTTCCACCATTTCTTGCTAAACTAGCAGGCACTGGGTATGAAAACACATGAAGGGTTTCTATAATAACACTGTGAAATAATAAATACCATAATGCAACTCTGCAATCTCCAAATAATGTAAATGTTTTTTTCATTTAATTACTATCCACATTTCTGTCCAGCTTCAGAATAATACAGCTGCAAAAGTAATTAATTAATATAGGAATGCAGTTTAATAACAGCACAAGGGTTCTGTGTTCACCCATTGGTTACGGGCACTAGCTAGCATGCTGATAACAGGTTGTTGCCATTGTTGTCACCTCATTAGAAAATTAGCATTTAATTAACTTAGGAAGATATGGAACAATTTTGATATGGGTAATATTTGTACACATTGTCTATTGGAATTAAAAGCTGCCATCCAGCAAAAAGCACAGCAGCCTCTACAGCTGGTGGCTGTTGGCCCACAGAAACTAAACAGACTCTCCGGGCTGTGCAGCTGCAGTCACTGCCTTTGATTTGGAGGGGAAAGGGAAGCTGTGAGACACACTCGTATCTGAGGCATCAGATGAGTGATCCAGCAGTGGCGTCAGCACTCGCCTTGCAGGCACCGCAGCAAGTCCCCAGAAGTCTTAATGCAGGGCCAGTGCCAGCCTATGAACTGTCAAGTAAAGGTTTTGAAGGCAAGATGGCTCTGCTTCAACCTGGGCTTGGTGCAGCCTTCCCTGAAGTCAGCGGGAGTCTTTCCACTGACGTCAGTGGGCTTTGGACGGCCCCGCCGGGGTTTCCTGGCCCAAGAGCCCCGGTGCTGCTGTGAGCCAGATGCAAGGAGAGGCAGGTCAAGCTGCGCAAAGCTTAACCACCGCGGGTCTGCGGGGCAGAGGGTGGGGAGGAGAAGGGGACAGCAAGAAAGGGAAAGGGCTTCTGAAAGGTAACTGGATTTTCTTGCTGTTGCTTTCTTGTGTTGACACTGGCTGAACGGTCTGAGGTTTGATTTAGATGCTCTTGTGGATGAAAAGATCCTCTTTAAACTGCAATATTGAAAAACAGCCTTAAAGCCCCTGCTAGCAAACAAAAAATAGAAAAAAAATCCCTGGTTCCTAGGGTGATTTGTTATTCTGACTGGATACTTTTATTTAGGTTGATGCAAAATCAGAGGAACAGTCAGACAACACTGAGCCTCGCTCCCATGGGGTGAAGAATTCACACCTACGCGTGCCAGCACCGCCATGCACATCCGTGGGGGATTCCTCCAAGCGGGGGTAAATGGTTGTATCACTTCTGTCATTCCTCAGGCTCAGGAGCAGATACTGCAAACCCTCTGCACGTGTTTAGCGTTGCACATGCAAAGCCATGGAGTTGTGCCAGCCTCCCACAAGTTTCTCGCACTGATGTCCCCACAGCTGCAGCTGCGGCAGCAGGATCTGTCTTAACCTCGGGCTGAACCAGCCCTCTGCAGCAGCCAGCCCGCCCCGGCTGCGCTCGCAGCCCTGCTCTGGCATCTCCATGTACTTCTGAGAGAGATGTCACTGCCCTTGCCAGCAAAAACAGAGCTCCCAGCTCTTCGCTTGCCCTTCCCCAGCCCTGCCAGCAGATTACCACCTGCCAGGAGTGCTGCAGCAGGACATTAGGATCTCATTGAACAGGATAGGTGGGCTGTATCGTGTAAGGCTGTCTCCCCTGGGGGGCTCTCACTCCTGTCAGTGCAATGGGCTAACAGGTAGGGACCGACAGCACCCATCAATCACACCTTTAACAGCCTGAAATGTTGCCATTTCTCTTGCAGAGAGCAGCAGCCAAGCCGACAGGCTGCGCGGGGCTGTCAATGAGGCAAACGTCCTTGGTGACAGAGCTGCTCCGGAGGGGATCTCCCACAGTTGTTCGTGTTTATCCTGAGCAACTGCCCCCTATTCTTCCTCCTAGCGTGAGGTGAACAAATATCAGAGCTGGAGGGATTAAGAATAATTGTGTTGTGATCCGCGCAGATGCTTTTTAAGGCAGAAACTGAAGTTCGTGACACTGCTGTACGCTGTGTGTCAGGGCGTGAGGCAGGCAGATAAAATGCAATGGTATTGCTTCAGCAAAGGACAGCCAGACCCAGTACCATGGGGACAAGGTGTGTATACCTGTGTTACATGCCTTTAATTGGCAGCAGCAATTAAAGGCTTTTTGTGCATGGGAAGCAAGCAATGTAGATGAACATAAGCACCAAGGCTTCGCCATTTCTTAAGTGGGAAATGATCCTGGCCTTGAGAACTGCAGCAGCATTTTATCACCGCAAAATCATCCGGTGCATTCAGAGCAAGATCAGCGCTGAAGGTCAGAGGTGGAAATAGTGTAGCTGGAAGTCCTCTCAGTGCCCAGCAACCATGGTTAAATACCTGAAGGGAGCGACAAGTAAATGAGGAATCAAAGAAAAAGCAGCAAACGAACAAAACATCTCATTAAAATCTCACTCTGTGTCAGCCTTACGTTTTCCTGCAACTGGTTCAGAAGAACTGGCTGCTTCCAGCTCCCAAATAATCCCACAAGCCTGTTGTAAGGAGCACAGGTTGGGCCCTCATTGGCAAGTGACTGTTGTTGTGTGTGTGTGGCTTCACAGGAAGACATAAGGACAGATCTCTGTCTGGCGGGGCCTGATGAGCCGCTGTGTAATGCAGACTGACTTAGGCCAGAGCCTTCAGAAGAAAACGCCACATAGTCATACAGTTTTACACTGGCATTTACATTTTCCTATATTTATAAATTGCTCTCAGTGCCAATAATTTATCTTTGGTGAGATTCAGACCACCTATTTCAGTGCTGAAATACAAGAATGTGATTTAAAAACCTACAGGCCATCGCAGCTTAACCCTAGAGGTACCTACATCCATTTTAGACCCCAGAACTCCTGGGAGAAAACACCTGTTCTCAGAAACATTTGGGCATTCAAAGGAGCAAGAACCAGAGCATAAAGCCATCGTCTCGTGCTTGTGCACGGCAGCCAAGAGGCAACTGAAGCATGGTTGGGTTCTCTGACCCGCGAGCCTGTGTCAGCTTGGGGCCCAGTGTCAGCAGCAGGGTTGTTACATCCCTGCTTCATATACTTTGCTCGCCCCAGATTATCCCACGCTCTGGAAGAGACTTGTGGGACACATCTGTACTAGCAAATCACACCAGGCCAGAACACGGTTGTGTCTCCTGCAGTTGACTGAACCGTTTCCTTGGCAGGTTTCTCCCCAGCAAGATTCAGGCCTGAGCCCAGCTGCTATGGTCAGTCAAGGCCTGGTCAAGATCTGGGATGTCATGTCCACGTCTGCCCATCCTTTATATAACAGCCACTTCTGCCATCTCTGGGCACAGACATGCAGTAGTTGAATCCTTACAGCCCATCCAGTCCCTGCTCTCAGAAAATATAAGGAGAGTTACACTGTGGAATGCTGATGAAATTTCAGGTAGCGCTAAGTTCTACCCCCTCCATGCTACCTACATTCTGGCATTTCACTAATTTGAATTGCTGATCTATTTAAAATGTAAATTGCTGATCTATTTAAAAGGCTACAGCAGGAGCACAGTTTACATGGAGATCCAGCTGGGATGGAGGGTCAACATTCAAGTTCAGTGTTTTCTTTCTAAATAACTTGGCTGCTAGAACAACACCTCAAGGATTTGAATTTAGTAGATCAAATTTTCTTCTCAGTACATCCCCACTGACACCACTCAGGTCAATGGACCAGCTTGTGATCTCAGTTAAATCAGCATGTATTGGGAGTAACATTACAGAGACTAGTGGAACTATTCCAGATTTATATTGGTGCTAATGAGACCAAAATCTGGTCCAATGTATTTGCAGAGACAGAACTGAGAGCAAAGCATTCATTTCGGTCCTCATGTAAAATATACCACTCTGCAGACTTTTTAAAATCTTTGAACACGAGTCCGTGTGTAACAATAACAATGAACAGAGTGAACACTAAAAGAATAACAGATTAAAATTTATCCACTACCCTTTACCAAAACTAGTAAAACCTGGGAGTCTTCCTGGGTAGATGCAAAAAAAAAATATTGAATATATCAGATACGCTACAGACAATGCTCAAGTTAGGAGTTTGCATTTATTTTTAAAATGTTCTAGTTTAACACAATATTTTGAAATGAGAAGAATAATTCAAGGTTCCAGCCTTGCAAAGACTGGTTTTAGTGGCACCAACATCCAATTTACTATATTCATGTTTTATTAATCACCCATATGATTCTTTGTACTTCTGTTTCCAAATACCTGCCAGTTCCTTTCTTTTTACTCTTTCCACCTTAGCTTCTTTGTGATTTGTCAGTTTTTACAGAGAATATTTCAGAAAGCAAACTTTTTTTCATTATATGCATGAGGAACAGTATGAAAATGTTATGGTTGATATGAGAATGATTACCAAAATCAGAAAATATTGGTTCAAGTTCTTTTTGAATGCTTCTTATGACAGAAGAGACCTCGCCCTTTGTAGCACATTGGAAACTTCTGAATTCTTCCTGTTTGGATGATGAAAAGTGGTAACTAGCACTCTGATAGCTAGTCTCCCAGTGTTAATACATGTACGATGCAGTTGTAGAAACCAATATGCCATCAAAAATAGAAGTATGAACTGGAGAACAACCAGAACAGCTCCAGATCCTCCAGCACAGGGAAGCTCAAAAGACCCTGCCCATTTGGGCGAGGGAGCAGAAATCTCTATAAATTGCCTTCCATCAAATTGGGTCCTTTTTCCATGTGTGCAGAATGATGGTCTGGAAGTGTGGGACAAAAAACAGCAGGAAAGATCTTTTGTAAAATGAAAAACAGAGGAAGAGAGAGCAAGCAAATGTATATGTCTAAACTGTGCTGTCCCTTTCCTTTCAAATTAGATGAGACAGGGAGAGATCACTTGCCAGTTACCATCATGGGCAAAACAGACTCCGCTTGGGGAAAATTAACTTAATTTATTGCCAATCAAACCACAGTAGAGTGATAAGAAATAAAACCAAATCTCAAAACACCTTCCCCCCAGCCCTCCCTCCTTCCCAGCTCAACTTTACGCCCAATTTTCTCTACCTCCTCCCCTCCGGCAGCACAGGGGGACAGGGAATGGGGGTTGCAGTCATTTCATCACACGTTGTTTCTGCTGCTCATTCCACCTCAGGAGGAGGACTCCTCACACTCTTTCCCTGCTCCAGCATGGGGTTCCTCCCACAGTCCTGCATGAACTCCTCCAGCATGGGTCCTTCCCACAGGCTGCAGTTCTTCACGAACTGTTGCAGCATGGGTCCCTTCCACGGGGTGCAGTCCTTCAGGCACAGACTGCTCCAGCGTGGGTCCCCCGCGGGGTCACAAGTCCTGTCAGCAAACCTGCTCCAATGTGGGCTCCTCTCTCCATGAGGCCACAGGTCCTGCCAGGACCCTGCTCCAGCGTGGGCTTCCCACGGGGTCACAGCCTCCTTCGGGCATCCACCTGCTCCAGCGTGGNGCACCTCCTCCCCCTCCTTCTTCACTGACCTTGGTCTCTGCAGGGCTGTTTCTCTCACATATTCTCCTCTCTCCAGCTGCAGTTTCTGTTGTGCAGGTTTTTTTCCCCCTTCTTAAATCTGTTATCCTTGAGGCACTACCACCGTTGCTGATGGGCTCAGCCTTGGCCAGCGGTGGGTCCATCTTGAGCCAGCTGGCACTGGATTTATCGGACATGGAGGAAGCTTCTAGCAGCTTCTCACAGAAGCCACCCCTGTAGCCCCCCCCACCCCCGCTACCGAAACCTTGCCATGCGAACCCAATACACTGGGATTCAGTATAGAAGAATGTATATACACATGCTGGAGGCTGAGCTGTGTAAGCCACCACAGTTTTTATGGGAATCAGTGGAGCCGTGCTGATTTACATGACAAGAGGATCACAACTTTCTACCTGAAGTAGAAAACTAGAAGTAGCAAACTACTGGTGGCATAATTTGTACAATGTTTGTATTTCTGTTTTAGCCAATTTCTGGTATGGACTAGGGAAAAAAAGCACACAGAGATCTTTATTATCATCTCTAATAAGAATCTGAGCTCCAAACTTGAGAGTATGTGACTGTGCATAAAATTAACTAGAGGTGTCTGTTAGCAGATCTGGCTGAAGTTGTGCATGATTATATTCTGCATGCATATTTATTTTCAGTCACATTTACAGGGGTGCCTTTATCCTGATGCGTCAGTTAACTGTTACTTTGAGGAAATAAACAGAGGTGAGGGTCCAGTCACCTTCAGCTGTTGGAAGTTAATAAGGTGTTAATGAAACATTGGCAAATAGCAGCAGTTTAGCACTTGGTTGACACTTGATTTTTAAAAGAGACAGAGTGTAAATAAGCTGTGTTTGCAGTGAAAATTAAAAAAGTGGGAGGTGGGGGAACAAATAACACTCTCACAGCTTATTGGTTTTAAGCAGGAAACACTTGATAGACCACATCAGGGAGAGTAACTCGCATGCCACAGTCACTGGCATCAAACAAAGCATGATGGCAAAGGGGTCTGTTTTCATACATGCCTTTTTAAGACGCTCTTCTAATATAAGACCAGCCAATGCACATAATCAGTGTAAGAGCATACTTGGCACCTCTGTCTCCGGCCCCTGGAAGTGCTCTGTGGGAACATCTGGTCCATTTCAGACCACAAATCCTATGAACCCTTGTGGTTGCTTGTGAGGGATGGGCAATCCCTTTCTGCAGGGCACCTAAAGCTGTCAAGGAGCATGAGCTCTGTTGTTCTTGCTGCATTAAGGATGGCTACACCTTCAGCAATGGTAGCACTCTGAAGTTTTATTAACTTCTGTGTCCTGCAGCAGGGCTGTGGAAGTAAGTGATCTCTGGGATGCGGGGAGCAAGTAATTTAGGCTTGATGTGTGTCAGCCAGCCCTACAAAAGGTAGTACAGCATCATCCTGAGTGAATCTTTCCTTTTTTCACCACTCACAGTATAGAAGTGGGTCCTGCAGTTGGTATAGCCAAGCTATACCTGGTATCCTGCTTCCAGCTCTGAAGCAAGTAGGTGATGGAGCAGGAGCTTCCCTGGTATGGGACTGGAATTAAGCAAAGGTAGTTTAGCAGGCTAGCACTTCAGAGAGATCTGGAAAGAGCATTGGCATCTTTGTTTCAGAGTGGCTTCTTGGAATAGGGATCATTGACATCAACACCTAGAATAGATCTAGGCTCAATAGGAAGATGCACATTTGTAACTGATGCACTGAGAATTTTCTTTTTACACAATATATCCAGAATGATTCCTTGTTAAAATGTTCTACAACAGAAGAGCTAATGCCAAGGCAATTAAAAAAGGGAGATACCCTGGGGACATCACTTTTTCTGCATAGATACAAAGACATTGTTTGTTTTGCGGGTGGGTAGTGTGTGAGTCATGTTTTCTTGCCAGGCTGGAGAGATTGGTGGGTTCTAGCAGATTATCAGCCATGTCTGAAATTACTTTAGCAGTGTGGAGTTGTTATAGTTCATAACCTGAGTTACTTGATTTATTTTTTCCCCCGTTCTCATGTGTCACATTCATTCACAGCAGCCCTTACTATAGTGTACCTTACCAGCGTAAGGCAGCTCCTTTGGCACACATGCTGTATAATAATCTCTTACAGTACATTACAATTGCAAATTAGAGTTAGCTTTAATTTAAAATGTAAAAATTTCATTTTCCTGAGGTAAGGATTGTCAGAGGAATAAACCTGTGGGTGTAATATACCCATGGGTATTAGCAATTCTGAAGTGTTGAATAAATGAAAGACACAAAGCCTATATTTTTGTGTAGGGTAAATAATGCCACACATAAATATTGAAGTATTGAACATAAAACACTCTATGCGAAAATATAGACTTTGTTTGCTTGATTCTCCCTGATGTGTTAGAAAAGCTTTAACCCAAGGGGGACTGTAAGTGCAGTCTTTAAAATTAATTCAAGTGTTGTATGTTGTCTATAAATTTCTCTATTGAATTACTGTCTTATTTTCAGTTTGAGGCAATATATTGTTTTGTTTATGAAGACTACAGCATAGTGGGTATCTTTTTGGTATCGACACACTGTGAGATAAACATCTTGCAATATGTTTGAAAGAATCTACAAATTCGTACTTCCCAAATGAGACAGAATCCCACATTCTTGAATGTGCTTCCCAGCAGTCAGAGTCAGGATGTTGGGCAGGGCACAGGGGGTGTCCCAAGTTGACTGTGAAGCAGCCTGGGTACCCGGCTGCTCACACACTGCGGACTTGGGGTCAGGATTTCCCCTGGTCAGGCTAGCAAAGAACATTGAGAGCCCTTTTTCTGCCTTTGTACTATATGGTCCATTTCCTAGGATAATCCAGTTTTTTGCTAGCTGCTATTATGAGGACGTAAGACACCAGGAGGTGCACTTTGACCTCTCCTGTTCTCTTCTGTCATACACAGAGTATTTGAAGCTTCTGGCCTTTTGTACTAAAGGTCCAGTTTTGTTGTAGGATGTCAAGGCTCCTTTTGTAAGGGGCACAGAGCATAATTCCTATGATGCTTTTGTCACAACAGTGTATTTGTTTTAATGACAACTAAGCCACCTTTAGCAAAAGCAATTGACCCTTGGTGATGGACCGACTTTCTTGCCATAAGAGCATGGAATATTTGTTTTCACATTAAGGCAATAATACCAGTACTGCTATTTTCTCTAAGTATTGTGCTCTGACTATGTATCCAAAATTTGTGAATGCAAAAAAATGCATGTTCAGTAGTAAGAATACAGAAATCTGAGTGAAGAATCTTTTGCAAATAGAATTTTCACCCTTTTTCTCCTTGTTTAGCATTTAAAATAAAGAATACAAGGTCTGTTTTCTTCAGATCTAGGTCAGTGCAGCAGAAGATTGTGTAACCCCTTATAAAAGGAGTCATTTGAGGCTATGAAAGCAGGAGAGAGAGAAGATAAAGCAAAAACGCTATCATTTATAGTGTAGCAGAAAGTAAAGAGGGGACTGAGATTAATAGAAAGAGTGAAGGAAAGAGCACTGGCATTTCTAGAAAGAAATTATTTACTCTGGGATATTTTAAAGGAAGAACAAAAAGTAATAGGAGTTTAACACCTGAGGAAGGTCTGCTCTATGATTGTGCTCTGAGTTGCTCTTTGCTCATAAAGGTGGAAAATCTGAAAATGACCAATTTGGATTAGTCAGGAGCTGAAAAATTACTACACAGACTTCAGCTTGATTGCAGATCTTGAAGAAGATTATTCCAGGTGTAGCTTCTCCTCAGCCCATGAAGACAATGTTTTCCTAGGCTGGCCTAGAAGTTCAGGGCAGGATTCAGTCTGAGATTAAAACACAAGTATTTAGGTACCTAAATGTGTCTTAATCTAAAACAAGTCTAAACAGTCTGACACTCCATGGCTATTCCAGACTAATGTTTAATCTCCATTTATGCTCGTTGAACAGGAATAGTCCTCTCCAGAGGAACTGATATCTCAGCCTGTGGTCAGGACTGTAAGCTAAATGGGACAAACCTCCTGGATATGCTCAGATGACTAATTTGGATTAGATACCTAAGTAAATTTGATTAAGATGACTTCTACCTCTGGCCTTTAAAATTCACTTTTCAGCTATTCCAGGTTTCTGTCAGTCCTTGGGGGAGCATCTTTGAAAACCAGGTTGTCCTCTGTTGGCATACATGTTTTTCATAGCACAGGGGCACTGGTGGTTTACAGAAGCATTTCATGGGCAGGATGACACACTGTCCTGGGGACAGATTTCAGCCTGTGAACAACAGGGAGCTGGACATGTCAGAATTTCAGCTTCTGGTCTTGGCAGCTCTGGAGGAACTTATGGCCTCACCTTGCTGAAGTGCTACTAGTTGGTTTGTAGTGTGCAATGCAGAGTGCTTGTTTTCCGTGCTATGATCAGGATTTTTTTTTTGGAGCAGTATCTAGAATGTACTGCTTATTTTGCTGCCCTTCTGCATTCTCTGCGGAATTACCTTTTGGACACTCTTAGGGTGGGGTATTTGTACATCCGGGTGGCTGGTAGCTGTGGCACGTGGATTGCAAATATAGCTTGCATTCAGGTTGCAAAGTGCCAAGGATTGATTATAGGCTGCTAGCTACTCTTTGGGTAGCTTGTTTTGGGCTTATAAATGTCTTGCATGGACCCAGCATGCCCATGCATAAATCGTCATCACAAATGAGGAGAGGAAAGAAGGCAGATCTGGACAAATGGGCCAAGTTCCTAAACTGGCAGTGAAGCAAAGGATGTTGAGACATTTCTCCCATATGTAATAATACCTTGTGATTTCTCTCACTGTGGTCAGTTTGAATTTACACAGGTGATTTTCTGATGGATAACTGTTAGGGTGCTCTGATCCCAAGCAGCTGGACCACTAAAGTTGGAAGCTCTGTTTAACTGCATTCTCCATGTCTAGATCAATAGTCATTCTGTTATGAAGCAACAAGCATGACCGCGCACAAAGGGTCGAGTCCTTTTTAATTAGATGCTCCCATGATGATTATTTTCCTGGCATACAAAAAAGGAAAATTAACCTATGCGTAGTTTGCCTCCAAGCACTCTTCAAGGGTTTCATTTAATTTGTCAGTGATACAGAAAGGGGACTAATTTCTTAACAGATATTTATCTGGAGGGAAGAAGGTGGTAAATAGTTACCCAGGCCTGTGAAGTGCAGGTGTTCATTAAGTGTACCCTGACATAAATCTCTTCCTTTTTTCTTTTGTCTCCTCTGTTTGTTTGCTCTCTCCTGTTTTATTCAGGAGCAGCCGAGTGTTACCCAGCAGGGATATCCACCTGTGGTCACTGGCGTAGATATGTCATAAATGTTCCTGGAAGTTCGTTAAAATAAATTCAACTCCCAAGAAACTTTTGTTTGCTTTTGAGTGTTCTCTTAAGAAACTCTGCAGCCAACATTCTATTACATCAAGATATGACTTTTTTTCATGGACTTGTCTTTTATATCACTTTAAAAAGAACTGGTTGTGATCTTTTTTAGAAGTGACAGTTAGAATTTCATCTATAGTTACAGCCAAACCATACTTCCTTAATAGATTGCAACTAGAGCCAAAAAAACAAACCAAAACCCACAACCAAAACCCCAAACTTCAGAAAGCTTGAAACTTTGTTCTGCAGTTTGCATTACTAGCTTATTGGTCATTCAAAATACTAGCCGTATACAACACCTCTTTTACTCTTTCACTTTTTTCTCAGTCTGACTGTCTGGTTGTGTTTTCCTGGAACAAATTTTTTACACTTATACCTCTTAAATCATTGGGAAACATTACAGCAAAAGCACATTCAAGTCAAAAAGGCCTTGTATACGGAGTCATATTCCAAAATAGTTGCAGTTTGCATTTTTCTGACCTGTTTCTGGGAGTTGGTTTCACAGCTTCCTCCCCTTCAAATATTTTACTTCCAGATTTCAAAAGCCTTCATTATGGTCACAACTGTTTATAGTAAGCTTTAGTACATAGAAGTGCAGCTACGTTGGTGGTTTCTGAGTTGGTAGCAGTTATTAATATGGCAATGACTTTACCTGTTGTCTTCTTTGAAGGTTAGAATCAAGGCACTGACCTCACGCAGTTAAATTGGGAATTAGATACAAGTTTGGAGCCCACCAAAACCCCAGGCTTATATTCCTTTTCTCTTGGTTAAAACTATAATTCCTATATTTCTATATTTCAGGATTCCTGATAGATGCATGAAAATTTACCAAAAAGGATTTGATTTGTTAAAAATCAAAGATATTATGTAATAAAAAAATTGTTTTTCTGTTATTAAGATTGTTGTTATGTGCAATACAGTAATAAATCCAAATGATTCAAACTGAAAGCTCAAAGTGTTTCTTTGCCATGTTTAAGTTTGCAGAAAAGTGTTATTCAGGGGTTGAATGCCATTAATTTTAAAGCTTTTTGGCATTTGATCAGAAGAGAATAATGGTGATTTTGTTTAAATATAGATGGTTGTATCTATATTGCACTGGAAAATAATACCAAAGAGAAGACTAGAAGCACTAGGCATTAAAACTCAGGGCTGAGTTATGACCAGCTCTGAGAGAAATTGCTCAAGTTGGCTCTCAAAGGCAAGCAAAGAAGATCCCAGAGACTGAGAGGGTGCCAGCAGTTAGGTCTGGGCATGACAGACTTTATCAAACACAGCCTGGAGATAGGATTCTGCAAGGCCTGGAGCCCCAATGAAGTCTAGTGGTGGACATTGCCTTTCCAGCTGGAGAACCCTAGGCAATGATGTCAAACGGAAATCAGCGGCTGTTGTAGTTATGTAGTCTGAAGGGTTTCTGTACTCAAGCCATGACATAGCATGCAACATGTAGTGCAGATCTGGCAGTATGACCAGTCCATACCATAAATCAGTCTTTGTATTATCTCATTGCTCTTTTCTTCCTATAATAGGTAACTTCCCTAGCCATGCTTAATTCATAATGGAAAGTTTGGTCAGCAAACAGGTATTGGAAAAGAATATTTGTCATTTAGATATTCAGATAATTCATTTTCAGCATATGCTATATTCCAGTGGGGAATAACAGGCTGGTGTGTTTGGGGATGAATGCATAAACCATTCAGGAACTGTTTGAAAATAATTAAGGAAATAATATGCCTAGTGTATATAAAGGGGGCTTTTAATTATAATAGAACAGAAATTCTTTAGAAATCATTTGCAAGATAACTTATTTCTCAAGTGTGTTTTGGCAGGGTTTCAAATAATCTATCAGATACCTATTGCATATTGTGTGACAGGATTAGAACTAACTCAACACATTATATAGGCCCAGCTACTGCAGCCCAGCTCCCATCCAAATTTAATGGTGTGCTGAGAAGGTTTTCGAAGAGTACAATCTGCATTCAGGTACTTTTGTTTGCAAGATGTTATGATACTGCATCAGAGGTGGAGAAGCATACTGTTACACTGAACCAAAAAATCCTGACCAAAGCAGGTTGATAGGATGGCCTCCACTGGGAAGGTGAGAAGCACTTACTCCCCTTTGAGGTGTGCAGTGGATGCATGATGCAGGATACGATCCATTAAGTTCAGATTTGATCTGGATCAAAAAATGAGTATATGAACATTTCTGTTGAATTAGCCACAGCATGCAATTCAGGGTTTAGACTTAATGGTTTTATGCTGGCTTTACTCTTCCTCTGGCAGGTCAAAGACTATGGCATTAAGGTTGTAAGAAAGTTTTGTCAGAATTTTTGAATGAATTTGGACTGGGAAAGTGAAGTAAACAGCTGGATTAGCTATTTGTATCATATGGCTACTGCAGTTTTTGCCCCACCAGGTTTTACAGGAATAGGTTTGTTCATATTCTGTTTAGCAATCTCTGATCTGGTGGTGAAGCTCACGCTGTCACCAATGCCCATGCCTGTGGGGAGAGCTGGTGCTGCTGTTTTCTTTACTCAGGGTGTCAGCAACTGAGTACAATCCTCAGGGAAGAGGGTTTTGGGTTTAGCTTCTTCCTTGCTCATTTGCGGGGATATGACACTGTACCAGCAATCTCCCAGGAGACAGCTGTAAGTGCTAGCCCTTATGAGATCTGGAGGTGAGAAGTTGGCAGTTACTGGGATGAAAGAACAAGGAGGCTCAGTGGTCCTGGCATCATCCGGGGAAGTAATACTAAATTCCCCAAGTTCCAAACCATGTTGCAGTGCATATTTTGGTGTTTCATATGATATCATAATTGTAGCAAATGCTAATGTCTGTGCTTTCTGCTGAGCACAGGAGGCCCACAATCTGTATGTCTGGTCTTTTACTATGAATATTGCACTGATGCTTACAAAGAAGATAGAAGGAATTCAGCTTAGCTTACAATCTGTTGATTAAGGTGTGTTCTCAGGAAGATGAAGGTGAAAAGGAAGATACCTTGGTGCATGACATATCACTCATGACTGTGAGAAGGTGCAAGGTTGTGTACCATAGCTGGTTGCATATCATAATTGCATGCCCACAGCATGGAAGGCTAACCCTACTTATTAGGGAATCACAGAACAGCTGAGGTTGGAAGGGGTTTCTGGAGATCATCTAGTCCACCTGGCCCCCAACTCCAATTTTGGGAATATTTTTACAGAGCAGGGAGAGAGTCCCACCTAATATAAAGACTTCATGCTTTTGAGACTTCTAAACCTGTGATACTCTAGACAGTATGACCTTTGCGTATAATACACTGAAAGTAATTACACTAAAATTTCCTCCTTGAAATACACAATTCTTTTTAGTTCTCCGTCTGGCTTAGAAACTAGAGTAATATTTGCAGTTTCTGTAAACTGCCCTTTGCAAATAGCTTCTTTTCTTCAGCTGTGAATCCCAAGCTGTATACAAAGCCAAGGGTATAGCCCACAGTTTGCATTAAGTAGCATTTGATTAGGTGGTAATAACATTAATTGACACCCAGAATCAGTCGGCTGTAGGTGATCTGAAGCGATAATGCACTAGAGCTTCTAACATTCTGTTTTAAGTCAAAATGCTGCCTCAGCCTGGGGAAAGATGCAGGTGTTTGGGATAAAAGAGTGTTTTGTAAATGAAGGACTTGAACACTGTGATTCCACTTCATTACTCTTCTGCTGTTGCTTAATGTGAAGTGATTACTCTATTACCACTTTTCTTCCGTGTTTTAAAGGTATTAGAAAATTAAACAGCAAACCTTAAAGATAAAATCTGACCCAAATATTTTTTTGAAAAAAAATCATTTCATAGCAAAGAAGAAAAAGGATATTGAATAGCTATGAAATAATTTAGAAATATTCCTGATTCAGACTGGTGTGTCTATTACTAACAGCTCTGATTATAAATGACTAGTTTTTTATTATCTTGCTTGCCTTTGTAACAATGAACCCCTCAAAACATTGGCCTTCCCTGAAAAGTTGTTTCAGCTTTGTGGATTAGGGTCTTCATGGAGATGGAATATATGTATGCAGGTGGCAAAGCAAGTGTCTTAGTGAATGGTAATTGTTCCTCAATTCTCACAAATCCTTTCATAAACTATAGGCCTCATTCTTTTTTTTACGGATCTTTCTTACATTTCATTAACAACTGAGCCATTTCTGAATTACGCTTGATATGCTCGGGAGTTAGGCTTTAGCAAAGATTGTACTCGGCGATGCCAACTGAGGGAGCCTTAGTGCTCTAGTAATTTTGCACCCTTGGGAAAAGGAAAAAACATGAGCAAAAAACAATGAAAACCTCTAAAAGTGGCATACACTATATATGGCCATGTAGAATATAGGCATGAAATACAATCTGACTTTGTTGTGAAATTACAGGTGTGCATTTCATGCCTTATTACCTTCTCTGAAAACTTCCTTGTCCTGTATTTTTCAAGGCCCAGGACAACGAAGCTGTGAGAAAAGCTCCGTTATCAGTGCATGTGTAGTAACAGAGCCAGAGCAACCCTGGCAAGACCAGGGAGGTCTTCAGCGACTAGAGACCACAGCATTTAATCCCTGCCCCAAGAGCCTGTCTTCTGGCTTCAGGCAGAGTATGGCATGGGATGGTCAGGCAGTAAAGCAGGGGATACCACTGGCATGCCTGCGACTGCCTTGTGTGGGAGTGTAGTTTGCAGCTCATGTTGTACCAATGCTCCTAGTTTGAGGCGGAGGCGAGTGCTATGATCTGTGAGAATAAACACATTCCTCCTCTTTTAAACCTATGCACTGTATTTGTCTATGGTCAAAGTGATTCTTGTGGATAATTCTGAGCAAGCCTTTGGCGTCCTCAGTTGTACCCAAGGATAAAATTGGTTTGCTTTATTTTTAAGTAACAGGGAAGAACAAACATAATTAATGAAGACACATACAGTGGGTAAAGCTGTGCATGGAATAAAGCAGCGTTTAGACACGTAGATCACTATTTCTTAAGTTATGCTATTGGAACATCCATGTGGTTTCTATGGGCAAATCATTTGTATAAAACATGGAATAGATATGTGTAGCATAAACACAACAAAGATCCAATTCTTTTCGTAAAGACTATTATGCAGTTTACATAGCTTGGGATTCCCAAACAAAGAGGGGTTTTGTCAGACAGGGAACAATGTGCATTGCTGCAGGCATGAGAAAGGAGACCTGCATTTGGAAAGTATTACAATTATAATGGGAGTAGATTACGAAGCAGATAATTAATGGTAGGGATACAGGATCTTCCCTTCCCATTGGGATTCATTCTCACTCTGTTGGTGTAACTTATAGCCCTGAGGAACACTCTTTTTAGTTTCAAGGCTCTCTTTTCTAATCTCTAGGTCTTTTAGTGTTTTATTGCATTGATCACAAAGGTTCAAGGAGGTCACTCCAGAAGATATTCTCTCCAAGGGATTAAATTGACTCAGAGGAACAAAGTAATTTGGAAGAGCTTTTTGCAGAAGCCTTCTTCCACCTTTAAACTACAGTCTCATCTTCCACTCCTGCAAGAACATTTCTGAAGTGCTTCACTCTTCTGATTTGTATCATTCTTCCTTCAGGAAGATCAAAAAAGAGCATATAAATCTAAATTGACTTCAGTTATATTTAAAGAATCAAAATGGTATATTAAAATATGTATGTTTTTGGAAGATTATTCTGAATGTTTAAATCAGTTGTTTATATTATTATTGATTAATATAACATTGCTATTTCTTTTCAATACATTAAGTAATATAATTTTCTCAAGTATCTTTTGTTATAAAAAATAAGATTTCAGATAGAGAAAACTAATTTACAAAGGATGATGCTTCCACTAAAGTTTTTTGAGTCATTCCAGTAGAATAGGGAAGATCAGAGGGGTTTTTAAGTCATTCCAGTAGAATAGGGCAGATCAGAGGGTTGGTGTGAGATTTATTCCTAAAACACTTTGAAAAGTTGTTGAGCATAATTATTCACAAAGACTTAAGAAAGCAACGTGAACATTGCAATCAGAGAAATCATTCTTAAATTTTGAGTTGTTAAGCTGGCTGGTCAACTATATACACTATGAATAAGAAGCATGTGTTAGTACATTCTTTAGTTTATCTGATACAGACTGTTGTTCATTTAGTGTCTGACCTGTAAGTAGAAACCTTCCAATCTGTATGCTAAGCACATGTATAAGAACAAGAGAGAACTTGTAAGTGGAACACAGCATCACCTTGAAGTTCTTCAAAGTTATACAGTCATCAAAACAGTAACTCAGAGTACCATCAAAGCAGTAAGCATCATAGCCTCCATATAGCAATATGTAAATAATTAGAAGAGAGCCATCTGTAATGCATTATGAACAAGTGTGTTCTGGATATTGATCTATTAACGCACACATATATTAATGTACTTAATGTGTTGAGATATGCCATGCTGTACATATTGCTAGAGTAAAGAAAAACTATTTTTAAAACATTTTTAATTTGTATTTTTTCTATGTGTACTCAAGCATTTCTGCATTTTTATCTCAAATAATAATATTAAATTTAGCTTTTATTAATTATATTTATGTGAAGAGAAGTAAGTCTTTCAGTAGGCCAACTGATAAAGGTAAAAAAGGCTTTTATCTAGTCACTCAACCCCTTTTGGTCTAACATGCATGGGTACTGTCCATTCAATCAACGTATTTCAGTGTAGAGTAAAAAAAAATTGGAAAGTTTTATAATTGCTGAGGTTGCTGGAAGAAAAGGTATATATATTCATGAAGTGGGCCCTGTAGTTTGGTGTTTTGCATAATGCAAGCCCTAGAACATCACCAAAAGACAGCCCTGCTTAGAGAAAAATGCTGACTATATTGTTTAAGAGGAAAATAGAAAATATTATTGATTTTGTAATAAAATTATATATGCAGACTTATTTAAGATTGAATCATGTTTAATTAATAGCTGTTTATTTATTTTACAAAAGGTTTTGTGCAGTTCAATATTACTGAAAAAATAGTAATTCTACAGAGTCGAGCTTAGGGCTTGTGATATACTAAGGTTGAGTGGTGTTGAAATATATAGTTAATATCTTAATGTTTGCATTTTATGATTAGCAGATAGATACAGTTTCTGTGAGTCCTCAGATAGTTAGTGTTTTTCTTTAGCAACGGTAGTAGATTTATTTGAAACAATATTATTGTAAAATTTTGCATTTCAGATTTCCTTGACTTATACCTTGTGGGCTTTTTAATGAAAAGGAAATGAAACTCCATTTTGATAATGATAGAGATAGAAAATCCCTAGCAGGATAGAAACTCTAAGTAACAGGCATTTAGGAGAGAGCAGCTGCTGTTCCAGTGCTTCCATGGGTGAAGGTGAGGAAAGAGGACAGAGAGACAGGAAGAGAAACAAGTAGAAGCATCATAATGGCATATATGGGAAAGTGACATGGAAGAGAAATTGACCAGAGCAAAGTTATTCAAGGAGACTTCAACATAGCCAAGAAGCAAATCACGTGTCTGGTCCCAAGTCCTATTACAGGTCCTTAGCCACAAGACTAGTCTTCCTTCTTCAATTGCAAATTAATAATAGCATTCTGAAACCATAGTTTCACTCAAGCTTTGTTTCCTGTTGTGCTGGCTGGTGTTTTTTAGTGTATCTGGTATCTTACCTGTTATTTTTCATTAATTGGTTGGCATTTGATTAGCCACCAGTCTCCTGAACAACAGGGAATTTTGTATTTGAGCAAGCTGAGGTGAGAATTGAGTCCAATATGAGTCATTTGAGTGCAGCTGAGCTGGAGACTCAAGGTGTTAAGTACTTACTGAAGACTGTTCTTATAAATTAGGTTAGTAGGTATATACACAACTATGTAATTTGAATTAATACGCTTATGCATGTTCTATATTTTAATAGAGCTGGACAAAGCCGGTACAGTAAGGAACTAAGAGACTCAGTGAAAACCTAACTGTCCTAATGCCAATGGGACAAAAATATCTACGTATTTATCTACAGTGCAGCCAGACTGCTTTTTTTTTTCCCTTTGCACATTCACCTACCCTAAATGTGAAAATGGAGAAGTGAGCTAATGTGTGACATTTGGTTTGTTCCTGTGTTCTCGCTTCTGTTCAGCAACTATCATCTTGCTTGTCTCCCTCAGCCAAAATAGAGTTGAGGATACCTTATAAGAAAAGAAGTTCTACAAATGCCTGCCCTGTTCCCTGTTCCCTGAGGAAATTTTTTTTTTTTAAAGCTTTTTTTCTTTATATATAGTAGAGCAAAGTGCTCCAGTTCAATTCTGGCTAGTGTTGAAAAGGGCTTGTTATGGTCTGTCTCTTTTTATGTTTTGCACCCTCTGCAGTGCCCTTTTACCACCTGAAAATTTACTGCATGGCAGAGGAACACAGTTCCTGTAAATGTGAAACACAGA
>VYZV01010161.1:29857-39860 GCA_013401275.1 Pandion haliaetus
TAAACAGAATTGTTTAGGGCTCTTTCATCAGTCGTCCAGGGTCCTCTTATTTCTTTTTCTTGTTATGCTTCAAAATGAAGTTTCTCTTACAATATTTGCTTTCTTTCCATGTGTTCTGCATACTATATATATTTTATGGGTTAATTATTAGAGACTGTTTTAAAAAATATTGGTAAATATTTTTTAAAGCTTCACTGAATCTATAAGAAGATGTAACATATTACACCTCCGGTACGAAGGGTATGATCAGTGGAAGTCCAAATTTTTACAGTAATGTGGGGACTTCCAGGAATCCAAGTTAAGAAACGTGAATTTGTCAGCATGTCAAACTTAACTCCACAGTATTTGGCTTACTAATTCACTGCTGGGCACAGGATGGTACCTCTGGCCTTGATTTAGCAGTCTTTAAATAAATGGATAAGTGCTCTGCTGAATTGAGGCCAGATGAGTGCAGTGCCTGTACAGGGCATGTTGGGTGAAAGAAAATGTTGACCACAGGGGTTTGATTTTTTCTTTTCCTTATAGGAGAACAAACCTGAACTAAATCAGGAGAATTATATGCATACAGAAACAATAGAAAGAAAGAAGATGGATTGAAAAGTCTTACCTAAAAGTAACTTTAAGTTGTGTGTTTAGAACAATAGTGCTTGTTCTGTGAGATGGAAAAGATTTGCTTGATCTTCATTATTTTTATGGCTTTTTTTTTTAATTACTCACTGGGGTCATATATAATAAGGGTGGGATTTGCTGCACCTTAATGGCTATCTGAAAACTGTCTAGTCTGAGCTTCTTTATGTGGAAAGAGACAGGCTCTCTCTAGGAGCTGATTTATCCCATCCTAGGGTATGTGTGGTGAATTACCCCCAGAGATGCCGCTGTGCGGAGATGCCGCTGTGCAGAGGGAGACAAGCAGACTCTTTCTAATAAGACGGAAGTTAGGTGAGATGAAGATGATGCTACCTGACTAACTTTAAAAAAACCCGCTTATTACACAGGTGTCTGTCTTGTCTCTTGCCCAGCAGAATTAAGACATGAAATGAAGGGAAGAAATTAAGTTTACAATTTACCCCTGTGCCTGCATAAAGCAGGTGTCTGAATGCGAGCCAAGTAGCCAGCCCTTCAGATCCAGCTTAATTTCTGGAGAATGACTGCTGTAGAAAAAGCTCCCAGTGTTCCTCACATTGACCTAGTTTTCAGTGTTATCTAGTGACTCTGTACTAATGCGACCCAGTATTTCTTTGCTCTTAGCTGGCTGATGCATTTAGATTTTTCCCTTTTTGTTTACCATTGGCATCTATACTCACCAGGCACTTAATCCTGCAAAGTGCTGAGTCCCACCCGGGAGATATGAGGCTATTCTCTTTTCTCATCTAGCCAGAGTCAGGCTGCCCCATTTCTCCCAGGATTAGACTGGATAAGAGACAGGTAACCATAAACAGCATTGTAGTTGGTTTTAGGATTGTACCCCAGCAAAGGTCAAGTAAAATGGTGCAGTGAAAATAAAGTATTTTGAGTCATTTATTCCTTTAAAAAGGTTTGTATCATCCATGCAGCTGCGAAGCCATAATGCTTTCATTAAAAGTCACATCTGTGCTGAATTAAAACAGGAGCCTTTTCCAGCCAAGGAGTATTTGTCAGGTTGAAAGTTTTTCTCTTAGCTCCTGAAGCTTTTTTCCAAAATCCAAGGGCTAAGACAGAGAGCAGACCTTGTCACGAGCTGGTACCGAGGTTTAAGTACATTCCTGCTATGTTATTCACCGTCTGGCTCCAATTTGGAGGTACATCTCCCTTGTGTTCACTTTATTAACTTACATATGACTGGGTCTTTTGTTTAATGTGGAAATGAAAAAATAGACGCTGGGCCCAAGAAAAGTAGTCTGAAAACAACTTTTTCCAGATTTTCTGCTCCTTGTGGCACAATAACCACTTGATGGAAACTTTGATGGATAAAATATCTTTTAAAAGATGGTTCTTGAGAGTAGGCATTTTTAGCTTTATGTGAAAAGACTTCAGCAACCATGAAATCTTAGTCTTCTCCCCCCATAACTTTTTGAGCCCGTTTACCAATTTCTACCAAAACTGACTTCAAAGATAGGAATGTACCAAATTGTGAAAATCACCAAACAGATAAAAGAGGATAGCCAAAATTAATACTTCCACTGAGAGTGCACTTGGAGCGTGAGTCCAGCAGCTGTGTACTGTGTAGCTGACAAGCCAAGTAACAGACATGTATTCCTCAACTAATTGCTGGATGCCTATTTCACAAAAATCCACCACATAGGCTACTCCTGGTTCATCCATCTGATGGGTAATGGACCTGGTAATAAGCGGGAGGACTTGAATGAAGAACTGGAGTTATTGTGGGAAGGTCTGTAGGGGTTATGAGTGTAAGTGTGGGTTGCTGGACATGTATGTTTAAGAAAAAAGGTTTTGCTAGTTCTGCTGCTCATGGACCAGCTCACTTAGAGAAATGTTTACTTCAGAAGGGGTAGAAAGCTTCAATATTTGTCTTCATTGTCTCTTCAGTTTGATCACTTTGGTTAGGAAAGGACAATACATAGCTGTCTGTATGACAACTGTAAGCGTAAAGCCCAATGGAGTTGGGTTTCTAAAGCATTGAAAATTATCTTCATAAGTTTAATGAAAATTTTTTATTTAAATGCAAAGGCAGCAAAGCTTTGAGAAGTAACTAGGAAGAAAAGGATTGACAAGCCTTTATGAACGCAAGTGACAGGAAAAGGTGCAGTGGGACGAGAAGAGTAAGCTACCTTTTATACCACTGCTCTGCCTATGTGTCTCTGGTATTATCCAGTACTCCATGTGCTAAATTTGTACGACAGAAGAAAAGTCTCTGCCTTCAAGGATCTTAGTCTAGTTTTCCTGGGTAAAATAAACAAACTTCCACACTTATTTAGGCTTTTAGTACCAACTGTACAAAATATATTTGTATAAATTTTCTATCTAAACATATGTATACATAAAAAACCTGAGTGCTTCTTCAGTTCTTTTTAAAAAGGCCAACAAGCAAGGACATCAGTTTTTGTGTTGGAAACTAAGTATTTCCCTTCCCCACTCTGACATCCCACCTCTCTGATGTCAAGGTCTTTCCTAGTCACAAAATTACACTCTTTTATTTTTCCAGTAAGGATGATCATCACAGAGGAAAACTTATACCATGTTTTTGGCTGAAGTGCTTCATGAGGGAAATATTTTGTCTGAAGAAGATATTTGGATGTATTACAAACAACATGAAGAGCTCCCCTCCACTGTGGAGGAGAAGGGGGAAACCACCTTCAACTCTTTTTTCATGAGGAGTGGCAGATTTTCAGGATGTGTTTAACAGCCCTGTGATGGATCTCATATCCTGGGGAGAAGTTCTGGCTCTGGGGAAGCTCACATCAATGCTCCTGCCAGCTCCTGTGAAGCCGAGCAGAGGCAGGAATCATGGGAGCAGGGAGGGGTTCATTTCTTCCTCGGTGCTCCAGAGTGAGATTTGATGGGGGTGGTTCCCTCTGGAGCCTACATCATGCCAGGTCTCTGAGGTCATACAGCCGCAGCTCTCCCTTCCTCTATGTTGTGGAATAGATACCTTGTTTCCATTGTTTATTTTTATGGAAATAAATTTAAGGAACATACCCCTGAAGATAACCTTTGATTTAGGTGTTCCCTCAGGGTTGATTGCTTAACATTCTCCTTCCTGCAGTTATTTAAAAGAAGAGGATGGAGATAAATGTGAGGGAAAGTAGTATTTCTCATAGCAAAACCAAGGGAATTGAAAAAAAATGTTAAAACAGAATTTCTGACACAGTCCAAGCTGCCTTTGCAATCCTGCACTTTCCTTTACCCTGTAAAGTTTCACTGACCCATATTGCTCAGGGACAGGGGACGAGACAGGCAGACTTTGCCTCTGTTTCCTCCA
The DNA here is from genome assembly GCA_013401275.1 of Pandion haliaetus. Taxonomy (NCBI): domain Eukaryota; kingdom Metazoa; phylum Chordata; class Aves; order Accipitriformes; family Pandionidae; genus Pandion; species Pandion haliaetus. The sequence continues at coordinate 33,777 of VYZV01010161.1, forward strand.
ATAGATATTCTTGGGGTGGTGGTGGTGGTCGATATTGAAGCACACTTTGATATTTCTGCGTTCCAGCAATTGAGAGTTTCTGAATTTCACTGTCAGGTGCAAACACTAAAGAGGATGAAGGGATTTCATTATTGCCAGGTTGCAATATTGTTCAGAACCAGCTGTCTCTGGAGGATGACTGGGCTCCTGTTCCTGATTCCTTGCAAATTAAAGGAAAGAGGACTTCGGCAGTCTTCCCCACTGCCTGAATTTTGCCAGCTGACAACAGGCATGTAGAAAATTAAAGTAAGTCGAGTTAAATGCTCTGACATCTGTAAACTCATAGCAGTGGAAATCTGTATGCTGCAAAGCTGCTAATTCAGTGTTTGTCTTAATGGTTATTGATTTATTTTCATTTTCAATATATTTAACCTTTTGAGCCTCTTGACCCAAGAAGAGGTCATTATTTATTTAACAAGAAAATTATTCTTTTTATGGCCATCTTTCTCCTTGTACCTTATCACACAAGAGGGATGGGGTGGTAGGGCAGGGGTACCACTATAACCATTGCTTCACTGAAGAGGAAATGCAGATGATCTGGAGCTATTCATCATTACTCATTGCCTTGACTTATTAGCCATTGAAAATAGATGTAGGGTGGATGCTGGTGTCTAACGCAACGTTAGATGATGGAATAAAGTGTGTTGGTGAAGATTTGTGTGAAATGTCTTCCTCCCTGGCAAACTTACCATGGTGAAAGCACTGGGTGTAAAGCTCTGTGGGGCTTTCCTTGTGGGTGGTCAAGCAATAAGGCATTTCCCTGCTTACATCCCTGGAAGGGAGAGATCTAAGAACCTCTAGCACATGCACACAGGAATAGATATAAAGATATCTTTATGTCTTTGCAGGACCACAAGCTCAGTGCGTAAAGGATCTGGAAGGTGGAGATAGGGGATGCTGGCAGCCCCAGCCCTGGGCACTGGGCCCCTCCCTGGGGACAGGGACATGCCGAGGCTGGGCCAGGACATGGGCCTGCAGGTGGGCCTGGCGCAGTAGGGCCCATGGCTGGACAGGGCAGGGCTGTGGGGAGCTGAAGACCAGCCCTGCTGCAGATGGGGGTGGCCGGGGGTCTGGGTAGGGACAGGAATGCCCAATAGTGCCCAAGACAGTGGCGGTGCTTTGGTTAGCTTGCCAGGAGGTCAAGCAGAAAGGGGAACTTATGAGCTTAAACCCCACCTTTCCTTTAGGTGGGGATGTTGGTTCAGGTCTCTTTCCTTTGTCAAGTCACCAACTTCTAGGTGGAAGTTCATATATTTGAGACCATTGGTTGTCAGTTAAAACTGGCTGAAATTGGTCAGGTTAAAACTCACTTGGCAGCAAAGGTGGACAGGTGCTTCTGAGATGGAGGTTAGTTGCCTTTAGGTGCCGATAGTGCTTGGGCAGCATTTATGGGATTGCTGTTTTGAACAACAGCATCTAGGCTTATCTAGCTGATACCTTTGAGGTTTGAGTCTGACTACAAAAGCACTTGGTTTTCAAAATAGTACGTTTTCCCTGCATCTCCAAGCACAGGCACAGATTCCTCTCCTCACGCAGAAATGCAATGATGCATCCACTTGCTTTACAGTTCTCCTTAACTGTCATCTTCTAAAAATGGCCCTTGCTGTTTGTATGTATGTCAGACAGCTGTGTTGAGTGATCAGGGTTTATATTTCTAGGCAGTACTCAGGACACAGAGAGGTGATGTTCTCTCTACATTTCCATATCTATAGGCTGTACTTTACCACTGGTTTTCTCATAAGAATGTTTTTGACCCCCATTTGGTTTTCCTTGCAATGCATTTTTATCTCAAATTACTACATAACTAACAGTTTCCAATAGCCTGCTTAAAAAAAAAAAAAAAAAGAAAAAGAAAACCCCCAACGTAACAACAAAGTAACTGCAACAATAATAATAAAAACCCCCGTTCTTACTAGGTTGCAATCTCAAACCAATCCACTTTGACTGTAGCTGTGGCAAATTGCTGTCTGAAAATGACTGCCCTATTCATCTGTTAATGTTGTTAGAAAGAAAGCTACAACTGTACCTATCAGTGTAACTAAATTAGAGCAGGTTCACATAAGGCAGGCACACATAAAAATGTACTTATGAAACAGATGTATCCCTCAACAGGAAAATGACAGCAATTCTGATAAAATGCTTTTATTATTTACTTTCAACAAGTATCTATAGCTGCAGCTTGACTATTGTTGAATCATTTCAATAATCTTGTTATAGGCCTGGCAATAAAAGGAAAAGCACTTCAGCACAGTGAAATGGCCTAGCTTCTGACATGTTCAGTGGCATGTCAGTGATATGGTGATATTTTTTTAAGCTGTCGAAACAAACAGCAGCATTGTTTATCCAGGCAGTGAACTGCTTCAAGCAGAGCACATCCCTTGCGTGGAAGGCGACAGCTGGTGCGGGTTGAGCCCTGCCAGTAGGGATGGGTGGTTGCTGTGCAAGGGGAGCCTCAGTTCTGCTGGGTGCAGGGATTGCACTCCTGTCTCTTGGAGGTAAACACAGCAGTGTGAAGGATTACACTTGGAAATGAAAAAAATAATTTTGGCCTTTTAAACTGAGTAAGTGCAGGTATCTCCAGCCTTCTGTTTATTATATGCCATAACGTTTATGGTCCATTTACAAGTTCCTCTAAAACTAGTGTCCTGAGCATCTCCTATTTCAAAGCTAAAGTTTTTTGGACATGGATTGTGATCATTTTGAAAATGAATGCAAAAGGAAATGGATAGTTAGCATTAACATTTTTGTATTCGCTGTCTTTCCAGGTTTTCATAGATTTCGGAAGAACTATGAGATGATAACTAACTATATGCACAAAATGTTTCAGTTGGCAAGTATAGAAGTATCTTTTGCTATCTATAGGGACACAGAAAAATAGACTCAACGACTTGAATATAGTCATATAGGATGTTTGTGGCAAAATAAGGAATATCTTCAGAGTATTTAATTTTAATTTGCTACAAAATAACTGATTCCACTTAAAAAATGTGCAACAACTTATTTTCATTTGTTCTCAAACTTCCAGAAATATTCACACCTGAGCAGAGAATGAAGTTCAGAGTATTTCAGAACAGGGGCTGAAAATGTCTAAAAATGTTAAATAGCAGACAGTATCTATAAGAAGTGATATGAAATGCAAAATCTAATGTCACAAAACTGTACTGATTGTTTCTGATAATTGTTCCAGGTGAATATAAAAACTTATTCTTTAGCAGAATATGTTAAATTACAAGCTCTGGTGACAAAAGAGTTAAGTTTTTTGTAGCAGCATTGCTTTACTCTTGTTTGTATATATTACTATATATAGTAAAAACTTTTTCTTAAAGTTTCTGAATGTTCAATGTAAGAAGATTCTGTGACTGAAGTCTTAAACTTTTTAATCTTTAATATATTTTGGGGATCTTGCAGTGAAATTGACTACATGACTTGCTTTTTATAATTGTTTAAATGTATATTTTTTTATGTTCATCTCTTTTTAATAACTACTTCTTTTTACAGTTTGTTTTAGTATCTATTGATTGAGAGACAAATAACTATATTTGAAAACTATTTCTGTTTAGAATTCATAAGTTTCTGAAACTTCATCCCCTTGCCGTGAAACACAGTGATTAGATTCCACCCAAAGGAGAATAATTATTCTGAAAATCAGAAATAAATCCCATACTCCTTTTCTTTTTGTTTTCTTTTCACTTCAGACAATCGGAAGTGAAAAAGTGCCCCATATGTTAAAAATGTAAAATTTTAATCTCTGCTATTCCAAGAAACAAGATAAATTGTTGAATTTTGACCTGTTGCCCTCAGTAAGGACCACGTACTTGGATAGTTTGAGCAGAAGTTAACAATCATCACAAACGTATTAGGGAGCTGACTAATCCCTTCCCATGCATGCTCAATGAGTTTCTGCCAAAATATTTCAGGCAGCAAATGAAATTGCTTCTCTTTTGAGAGCGCCCATTGCCTGGTTGCCCTGCTTAGCCCAAAAGCCCCAAAGGGATGGTTTGAATAGGGAGATTATAAATATCGCAGCAGAACACACATAACACTTACAGTGAAAAGTTGGTGGTAGAAGGAAGGAGGGAGATGGGAAATAGGGGATTTTGCAGGGAAAGGTGTTTTTTCCATAGGGGATTTCCTCTTAGCAGGTGCCCAACTGGTCCTGGCTCAGCTTAACCAAGGTTTCCATCTAGATCTCTTTTTCTAAAACACATGTAAACTTCATCTTCAATTTTACCTGACTGATAGTTCAAAATACTTTGAGTGCTATAAAGATGTTTTCTTTTAGCGACATGAAAATTGATTTCTGGTCAAACCAAATACTCTGAAATGCCTGCCCAAAGCCCATAAATGGAGAAGCTGATATTGTATCAGTGAAGGCTGGCAAGCATGGGGAAAAAAGGTTTATTCATTCTGCCTACAAGAGCTATGTAAACAAAAACAAAACATTCTTTCAGGAGAGAACATGAAGAACTGGCAAGGAAACAAAAGTGTAATGGAGAAGATTTCTAGGCCACCCAGCTGCCTAATTACTGGCAGCATCTCTGGATTCTTACAGCATGCCTCTCTAACACAGTCCTTTGGAAAACAAAATTCCATATTATTGCAAAGTAGTTACATATCTAAAGCATTTTGTGTTCTATAGACTTCAGCTTTTACCTACAGTGGGATTTTTAAGACTTGTTCTGCACATTGAACTAAATAGAGGAACCTACTGTTAATCTTTTTGTAACATATTAAAATTTAATTTACCAAGATGAGCAAACTGGAAGTCTAGTTTCATCTTCCAACTTGATCTGGAGGACAGTGGTGGCATTATTCACAATTTCCCAGGGACAATAATGAAAACCCTGGTTTTTGTACAGCCTTGCTCTTACAGTGTCCATACTGTTCTGTTGTGGAATGATTTAGTCATTCCTGTGAGTATTCTCAGCAATGTTTCATATCTGATTCTTTAACAGTATTATTAAGACTTGATGCGATGGAACTAGGCTATCTTTGAGCTCTGCTAGCAAACTGTATTAAGATGAAATACCAGCATTTAAAAAACAAACAAACAAACAAATCCCCCCCCAAAAAACCTGCAGGGAAAATAAATGGGCTTTATTCAGTTTCCTGAAACTGTGGCCCTGCTTGCTTAAAAAAACCCTTTGCTTGTTCTAATAATGCATTCCTAACCATAAACATCTGTATAAGATAAAGCAGATGTATGTAATTATAAAAGTATTTAAGGCTTATTTAAGATTTCTGGTTTTGAATCTTTGCAGTCTTTCTGGGTTTAGAAAACAATGTTGAAAATACATTTCTTTATTAGGAAAAATCTTTTCTTTCCAGATCTGAACAAAAAAGCATTACTTTATTTTTTCCTCACGTTACTGCTCTCCCATGATGCATCATTGATGCTGTTAATACTTTTTCTATGTATTAAACTTTGTTATCACAGTATTACTGGGGGAGTAATTGCAATCCATTTAGCAGAAGCAAAAAAAAAAAAAAAAGGTGAGTTACTTACTGCTGTCTCCAGTGACTAGTGTTAATTAACTCTGGCTTCATCTGCACTATAAAAATGAGCATTTTTTAAATGGTTGTGAAATAATCTTGTGGCTCAGCTGTATTTATAAAATGTATTTCCATTTTTAATCCAAGAAACTATCCAGCAGTTTGGACATCTTGCAGATCGTCCAGTTAAGAAAAAAAATCATATTAGTCAGGTATGTTACACATAATTCTGTTTACAAGAAAATATCAATATCCTGTGCCATGAACACAGGAGGATCAAATTACTCCAGATTGTTTGGTGGGTTTAGTTTGTGTTCTCTTACTTGTACCTTTAAGCCTGTATCGGACACCACCCTCTGCTCTACATGGGCTTTTCTGCAGAAACTCACTGCGGTCCTAATTCTGGCTCTAATCAAAGCTGCCTCGCTGCCTCCAAGCACGGTCTTTCTCTCTCTCTCTCATCCTCATACACTCCTACACACAGAGGTCAGCAAAGATTTGGCATCCATGTAAGTTAGATTCCTGAGAGGATTTGCATATTTCTGTATTTTG